>JAPYZS010000161.1:0-116697 GCA_030522925.1 Trissolcus japonicus | reverse complement strand
GATCAGACCTGGACTTTTTTTCCTGGTAACCCTATTCCGACTTTGAAATTTGTAGAAACTTTAAACAAAATTAAATTGGAACTAAATTTAGGATAAAAACACGATGAAAAAAAAAAAAAAACGTGATGCTGATTAACGCATATCCGAACGTTATAAACTCGATAACATTTTTAATGAGGCCTCACGTGCTAAACTGAAGAAAATGTAATCGACCATTTTGCGAGCTGCAAAATCGTCATAATTATCCGATAATTGACGTTTCAAGGAATGAAAATGTGCTGCACAATCGCGTTAAAATCTTTCGTTAATAAGTAGGGGAAAAAATGAAATGAGAGTAAAAAACTACTTTGCCAAACTACCTGGAAAGCTTTACAATTTTTGCCGTCCCAATTGTCGAGCACCAATCAGTTCGTTCGTTATGCAAACAACTGATGTGCAGCAAAAACCTCGGAAAAGAATGGCGAAGAACGGATGTCCATAAAGCACACATACGTGACTGCGGATAATAAACTCTGTCGTGGCTGACGAGCCCGACGATACACTTAAATCAGCCGCAAAATATTTCTACTCTGTAACAACATAATACTAGCGAATGCAAACACTCAGAAGCCGAGCTATGCACGCATTCTCTGTTTTTATTATCAGCCTATGTGTGTCAGGCCAAACCCCTTTTCCTGAGTAAAAAAAAAAAGTTAAAGAAAAAAAAACATTTATGTAGGTCTAATTATTCGGTCAAACATTTCGTATTATAAATTAAAAACACCTAAACTGAGTAAGAAACTGGCATACAATATTTTGATACAAATCAAAACATGTAATTGATTTGCTCAAACTTCCGTTTCGTAGGTATATTAGCTCGAACTAACGTTCAATTTTGAATTTATTTATTGAGACAACTAAAATCCGTTCGGGATAAATTGATCGATACAGAAGGTTCGTATTAAGATGTGTCTGCTCGAAGTTCGAACCACAGGGATGTTTTCGCATTGAGAATAGTTTGACAAGCTTTATTGTATACTCGATGGTAAGGTAAATGGAATTATAATAAATCAACTAATTGATGTACTGAAAAACAAAAAGCTAACGAGTACAGTTTTAACCGACCAAAATATCAGGCAAAATATCAGGATATATATGTATGTTGCATTTATGTGCGGAACTCGAAGAATTTTCGATACAGAATTGCAATTTTCAAAAAGAAAAACATTGCACGTAATGCGTAGTATTTCATTTGCAAAATTCAGTCCTGTATTTGTATGCGACTCGACGTTTAATCGTTGCAGAACAATGCAAAAATTAAATGAAGGTATTCTGAACTGGCAGCAATAATGAAGCTGCGAAAATGAGCTCCAAAAAAGTTGTGCACATGCTCCAAGATATTCGTCCAATCGATATCTGTTCGGCTGAAAAATCGGCTGCGCAAAATCAAGTGCTCTTGATGCTGACTCGATTGTACCTTAACACACTTCCTTCGACATTTCAAAATAACGAATTCTCTCGTTGGACACTATTTGATGGTTTCAGGTGAAAGGAGATGATTTCACAAATGGTTAGAGCAAAATCGGAAACATTATTTCAGCGGATTGTTTGACCTGGGTCAGTAGTTGTTGCCCCCTTGATCTGATTGATTGTTCTACAATCAACTGCGCAACGAGTCGTCGCGCATCTCTCACTGTGTAACAGAATGCCCGTATCACGAAAACCTCTAATTAGACACATGCTTCACATCATAATTATATCGTCACACTCAAAGCGACGCTCAAAGCAATGGCTGACCAAGAAATTTTGAAAAAAAAGAAAAAAACGTTACTGGATTTCAATTTCAAAATTACAGCCAAATGTTGGGAAACATATCGAGTCGTTTTTTGTCCACTTAAAGTTATAATTAAACTTTCAATGTCGAAGAATTAGACATAAATGTGATAGTTGACAGTTACAGTTGTACTGTATTTGTAACGTAGCCAAAAGACCTTTGTTATTATAAAATGTGAGAGTGGAATTAGTTGAATGAAGATATATATGAAATAACAGGAATAAAAATTGCCAAGAAAGAAATACCAGGATAAAGATCCATAATCCTAATTTTAAAATCATTGCGATTGACATTTTCTATAGGACCAGGTTTACTTTTGGTACTATAATAATTTCCATCAGTATGAAAAATAGCTGAATACTTGAGCAAACTGAAAAAAGAAAAGCAAAGAAACGATCGAGTATTTGAATTAGAAGTTCTATTGAACGTATTTCAATTAATAAAATCTTACAAGCGAAAATCAATTATAAGCACTCGAGTTGGAATCCGCAGGAAATTCGCTACGATAGGGAACCACATGCAGTCTTGTACGGATTCCCTGCTCAATTTTCTTGGTGGGTTTCCGTAATGACTCTCTCAATGGGGTTTACATACGTTCAATTAAGGACACGGTCCATTCAGTACACAACTCGAATACACACGTTAACCCAATATACTGTTTCAGCTGGGTTCTCTTTTTCGCACCGCCGCCTATCGGTTTTTCCTTGAATTAGCATGCAATACAATTTTGTCTCCATTGAAAGGAGGCATTGTAATTAAATGTAAAATGGTATCCTTGATAGCGAAGGAGAGACTAAACTAAATTCATCCGAACTTGTTTTTTTTTCTCCCTCTCTCTCTCTCTTAACGAGACTTCAAAGGTGTGGGGTCAAGAGGCGTTAATAAACTCCGGTGTCTCAAAGAACATAAACACATTTTTCCAGAACCGAATGAAGACCAGGCAAACAAGTGCGATGTTTTTACAACTGGCCCAGAAGAAAGGTAGCGATTTGTGAATTAAAATTTGTCAATGGGTTAAGACCAAGTCTGAAAACAAGTACAATGGGTGAGAGAGAGTATACACATTGTTGTCGGTGATTTTGTACCGGGAAAAAGTACTAAGTCAAGAAGAATACTCGAGAGTGGTGTGTAGTCCTCTTGAAAACGATTGCCGATCAGTGTAAGTAAAAGCGAGTAGGCACTTAATGGCACCCACATCCGTCGACGATGTGAGAGACGCCTCTTCCAAGAACACTGCACCAGTCATGACAGCTTGTTGCTCGCAAGTTGCCGTCTTTTTCTACCTCCATCGATCCTTTTCCATTTTCGAAGCTTTTTATAAAATGCGTCCGGCGAATTCTGACTTTGCCAACACACACGCTCTTCGAATCTACAAATCTTCCTGAAAATGTTTTTCAATTTCCATCACTTGTTATTTTTATTCTCTTTCTTTTTTCGTGTAATAAAAGGTGACATGTTAATAAAGCGAGAGGCAGGGAGAACGGTTGTCAGGCCCTGAGAGGCGATTATTTTTAATTGTGTTTCATTGATCGCAACTCACCAATTGTCTAAGACTGGCTGTTGCTTTTATCCTGGCAACCCCCTTGCAGCTCTTTGGCTTTCACCTGCTTCCCTCAGTCTACTTCGCCTGACGCTTTTTTCTAAAGTCTCTATTATATTTTTCTCTCCCTTTTAAGCGGGCCAACAATTTATACGCTGATAAAGAAGCGTGCGCGTTCCATGAAACGGTTCGCTGATGCAAAATCAAGCGACGTATGCCGCGTCAATGTAAATAATAGAATTGGACTCGTTCGGGTATGAGTGGAAATGCCGGTATTGATCATTACATGTCGGCCGTCGACGCAGCATCGCAGCGTATTGAAGGTTGTCTGAATACGCCACTCGGAAATGTTGTAGCTACATTAAGCTGACGATTTTCAATCACTGAAATCAGACTTCCGCTGTCATGAAATTCAAATAGCCAATCACGTGCTGAACTTATTCTATCCCAAGTAAAAATTTGGACTAGATTTACGCAAGAAACTGGCTAGATTTTACTGGTTTCTGACCAGGTCCTGGCCAGAACGTCACGCACTGTGTCCCTAGTTACTAGCCAGGCGAACTAGGCAGGTTCTGGCTAGTATTTTGCCAGAAACTGCTCATTATCTGGGTAGAAACTACCCCAGTAGTTACAAGCCAGATTCTAGGCAAAACCTAGCTTATAATAATGGTCAGTTTATAAATAGTTTTTCCATCTTTAAATCTGGGGCAGATTTTCAGCTGAAAAAACTGTTCAAATTTGACTAGCTAATATCTGACCAGGAACTGCTGGGTCATAAACTGCCCCAGTAATTACAAGCCAGTTTCTAGCTAGCAACTGGCCAAATTTTCATGGGCCAGTCGCACTGGCTTAAATCTGGCCATTTTCTATTTTGCTCTAGGCAAAAACTGGCCGAATTTTTACTTGGGATGCGGAGTTTCACGCAAAGCCACGCTACCCGATACTTTAAACACAATTCTTCCCGGGTTATCGACAAATCAATTTATCTCCTGTTATATATATATGTCACCTTATACTCTTCCTTCTCTTATGTTTATTTGTACTAGATAACGAAATTAATCTATTTCGAGTTCGTCACTGATTTGTGTTTCTCCTCCTTCTTGAGCGACTTCTTCTTAACCTCCACGAACTCGTATTTTTCTCGAAGGTTGGCTAACTTGATATGTATTAACCCGTACCAACACTATATTCAAATTAATTCAATCAAAATATATTTTCAAAGTTATCATCATTATGAAATCTTAACAAAATGGCACTATTAATGTCATATTAAGAGTGACACTTTGGGGTAAATGTGTCACCTCATATTTTATATCTATCTTAAAATAAATTAATAAAATTAATAAATAAAATAAATGATTCTTGAGGTTAATTCCGTGGCTGTGAAAAAAAACCAGTTAACTAGTTTTTAACTGTTGAACCAGTTGAAAACAAAATTAGAGTTCTGAATAATGTAAAAACATGTGAATTAAAGTAAAATATGTTTTTAACTTAGATTTACAAAAAAGCACTTAACTGGTTTTTCCTCACAGCCACAAAATTAAAAAGAAAATTTCGAGTGTGAAAAAAAGTTTTTTGATGTGTCACATTTACCCCGAAGTGTCACTCTTAGCCCGGTTGATCCTAACACAAACGACAATATTTAACGAACTAAACGGAACGAGAATTGCGTGTTCCCAAAGGAACATCAACTCATAGTAATTTATAATGTAGGTGGTGACACCAAATGGACACGGCTGCTAGGAAAAACTCTATTTCCAATACTTTTATCATGCTTATTCGTATTATCTAACAAAATCAACCTATTTCTGTTTCAGCATTTATTCTCGCTCTTTGTGAGTCTTCTTATAAACCTTACAAAAATTTTTTTTTCTATATTCGCTAAGCTCATTACACTTGGGAAAAAATTAGTCGGAATTTTTTCAGTCATCTTAAAGGAAAATTCTGTTAACACAACATCATTTTCAGTTGAATCAACTGATGTCAATTGATCCATTCGAAATGTATTTTAAAAGTTGGCAACACTGTAAAATTCCAACAAAATGGTTCCAGGATACTAAGATGGCCGACAAAATGACGAGTCGATTTACATATAAAATTCATACAATTTTCACCGCGGAGTACGTATTCTTCGCGGTAAACAATTGTTCAAACATGCATTGCATTTATTTGAATCCAATTTCAAGTGGGAATTTTAAATCACGATGCAGCCGTTATGTGAAGCGTCGCGAAATTCGCTTGCTCCTTGAAATGTGATTATATACAGCGCGCGGTTGTCTAACAATTTGCGAGATATAAATGCACAATAATGAATGCATTTGAGTTCCTAATTTGATATCGGCGGTTGATTTACAGCTCGGAGTGTCGTTCTTCTCTTAATCTTGACGAGGAAGAGCAGATTACTTTACAAGACAGGGCATTTTTCGTTTAATGGACTTTATTGTTCTCGTGTCTAAGTCAGAGACGTGCGCCTAATTGCATAATTTAGAGGCCGAAAAGTTATTCATTATTTGAGTAAAACTGAGCGTAAACATAAATCCCAAATGTTGAACGTTAACATCCCAACGCCACAAGATATGACTCAAAATTAAAAATGCATCCGTCTGGTTTTAATGCCAGCCGCAATTTATACAATTTGTATGATTCTAACTAAAATATACTAGACAAGCAAAAGTTAATTAAACATTTCTTTTTTTTTTCGCACCTCGACGTTCTCACTTGCTGAGAAATTGTTTACCATTTTAAAAAACTCCTTTACTGCACAACCATCAACTATTTTCTAAAATTTGTTGCATTTTTGAAACCAAATCATCACGGCAACGTAACTTTGTTTATTGTCAAAGTCGTGGCGTCATTGTTTACACGCTCGGATTAATCAATGCATTAAAAACAAAAAAAATGCTGCTCAATCATAATTCGGCATCCTCTTAATTTAGATGTAAATTTTTATAGGCGCTTGCTCGCGTTTCAAGTAATTGAACGCATACCATTTTCTTGCACTGTAAATGAAATGCAATTATGAAAAGTTTAATGGTAATCGTAAAGCGTTTAATCAATTTTTTGCACCCCATTATGCGACGCTACTTTGTCGCTCAAGTTATTGCAGCATATTGCGGATAAATGTAACCGATGAGAGCCAAGCGACAATACGTAAACGAGCAGTTTTATTGGTCGCGACTTTAAGATTTTACGTGCTTTCCGGCGTCGCTCATGAAATATGTATACGATAAATAATGAAGAGAAGAGTAATGAAAGAAGTTTCTAACATTTAACGAAGATGAATAATTAACACGAAGAAATCGCTCGGGTATGAATAATCGGTTTCAATTAATTTCTCAGCTGACAATTTTCCGGTACGTGTTTTCCTTTGATTTGCTCATTCTCTCTCACGTGTTAACCTCTTTTTTTCACAATCTTGAGTTTTAATTTTTAAGTTGAAAACGAAATTGCATTAAAAGTTAACGCGGGGTATTGATTTTTTAAACTTCCCTAATTTACCACAAAGTTCATAGAATACGTAATTAACAAAGAGTTACGACATAAAATTAGAGAAACAGAAGTTACAAATCCAATTTAATGTCAAGTCCATTTTAAGATGATTTATTTGCATAATTAGAAAAATGTTTTTGTATTCAATTCTCGGAGGGCAATCGTCTAATGCAATTTTTGTTCCCGAAAAATTTCATCATTTTCATGCGAATTCAAGCGCTACCATAGGATATAATAGGATTAAAAGGGATGATGTGATCGAACACAATGTTTAGTTTCATACATTTTTTTTTCGTTGCGCCAAAGTCGATACTCATGAAATATTTCGACTCGAATTTTACGTCTGTACAAAGGAAAAGTTTCGGATTGACGTGAACCGCAAAAACGAGCGATACTGCCGCCTTTCGCGAAAAACGTGCGACGTTCTTTTCTTATTCTACATTATCACTTTGTCATCTCTGCGAGTAGTCCAATTATTTTTTTAACTTTTTTTCATGTGACCCTTTTTCTTCGCACCGAACAACCGGGGGTTCAAAAATTCGCATTCTATTGAGCGTTTCATTCCACAGCCACTAGATATTAATTTTTTGTCCCCAACTTAACGGCTCGATGCAAATTTTCACGCTCGATTCGTGTATACACGCGCGCAATCGTGTTGACGCACATTTTCAATCCGGCATACATTATATCAAACAAAAAAAAAGTAGATTCTATTATCGCGTAGTGCTTTTTCCCCCCCGTTCCACTCTCACGTGGAAGGAAAAGTGCGGTAATTAATTGAACTTCCATCTGGTGGTTTTGCGCGAGGCTGCGTTTGCGCTCTTTTGAATTTCAATGATTACAGCACTTCTGGCCGGAAAAAGGTGTAAAAGTGGTTTTCGCAAAAATACAATACGTATCCATTTATCGAAATCGGCTTTGAGCGACACATTCAGGACGAAGTGTTTTGAAAAATGAGTTTATTTTCCAAGGGACAAAGGAAATTTTTATTGACGAGATACACTTCACAGGGCCTCTGTATTTTTTTTCTCTTTCACTTTGTTGTCTTTCTATTTCCGAATGCAAATTTTTGAAATTTCGCAAAGTAACAGATAAATGAAATAATTTGCGCACATGCGTCTCTTGTCATTGAAAAACTTCGTATCAGTAGTTTATTTATTTATATCCGAATAAAAGTCTTGGTAACAAAGATATATACTTTTCCTTACAAATGACGTTCGCTCGACATCAGTTACAAAAAATAATAATTTTTAAACATCTCAATTTGCAAATGCGTACTAATATGTAAAAATAAAATTCTATTTGTTCTTGATAATTTAGTCATGGGCTGGTTTAAAATTGATTTTAATCGATTTAATTTTAAAAGAAAAATCGAATTTTTTATCAAATGTTTTTATTGACGAATTTTTTATAGCGAACAACATACTCATATTTTTCGGACATAATGTAATTAAGTGCAATTCTAAAGTGAAAAAAAATCATATTACGATCAACTTTTATCGAACTATTTTTTTTTTCAGTTTTTTTTTTATTTTACGATTGAACATATATTATGAACCATGTACGCGGACAAACAAAATATATTTTCATTTTTATTAAATAGTAATGAATAAAACAAACAACAACAAAATAACATGATAAACAACAAAAATACCCATCTGACAGGATTTCAGCGAGCCATAAAATAAAATTACAATTGCTTTTTAATTGTCATAACAGTATTACAACATTAGCAAACAAATTTCGGTCAGCTTCGAAAGTGAATTGATGTAATTAAATACAGCTGTAAAACGCGGTTATTAAAATATGTTAACCTATCACACCGGTTGTTTAATTCACGACATGGTCCCCAAACGTTCGCGTCAAATATTTCCGAGTCTAAGGAGCACTCTATATTTGAGCAACGCGTGTTTTTATAGTGCCAATGTTATACGTTTCTGAAGCCCCAGACGGAAGGAAAAACCCCTAGGACAACGTCACTACAATCTAATTTTCATACTTCCTTATTTATTTTCGAAAAAGATGCCTTAGAACACCAGAACAAATCTGTACAATTTTTTTAATTGTCTTGTTCATTTTACGATGTATAACGTTTTTAATGTCAACAGAAATTGCTATTTTGCGAGCCATGTAATCACTCTTAATTGAATTTTATTGGCCAAAGTATATATAAACAAGTCACTTAAGCTCAAAATTAACAAAATGGTTGAAAGAACAAGGAAAAACCGTTAAAATCGCGTTTGTTCATTCTCTCATCAGGGTGAAACAATAAACTAGACGACAGTTTTTCGCTCGCGCAACTTGAAAGCGTATACAATTCTTATATACCATCATGCAAACAAACCCTTGCGTTTTTTACCCCCTGATTGATCGATTGGTTATAAATTATTAACGCGCGCCGAAAATAAATAATTTCTTTCTTGGCGGAAGTGATCGTCGAGTGTACATTGAGATGTCGAAGTGTGCGCAAATGTAAACGTATCTTTTTTTTCTATATAAAATTGTACATAAGGGGGAGTACATCGAGTCAATGAACACATATATATATACATATATATATATATATATATATATTTATATATATATATATATATATATATATACATTTACCGGCGTCTTCGTAGCAAGAATATAAGCGATGGAATCGATTCGTAAATTATAGTCGACTACTCCGGTAGCTGTCTGTCGACGTCCTACCAGGCAGCGGATCAATGACAGACTGTTGCCTATAGTCTCTCGCGCCTCTCGTTCGTCCATCCTACGTGTCTTCTTGACGACTCGTTATTACCGTTGTAAATATTCAATTAACGCGAACACGATGACAGACGAGGCGGATCTAATATCTTTCCGTTTGGCTTTTCATTATTTCCGTGCGCGCGCGTGCAAAAAGTTATTTTCCACCAAACAAAAGACATTTCTAATTATCACACAATCCGAGTATTTACTTCCTTTATCTTGCGCCGCTTTTTAATTAATATTCCACCGTGCGCACTTTGTTTGCACCGCGCGTGTAACGGTCGCTCGTTTTTTTTCCTCTCCTTTATCCCTCTATCTTTTTATTTGGTTTACAAGCAAACCCCCACGTCATTTTATTCGTCCCTTATTATTGTATATTCATTATAAACGCCCGGGCTCTTGTTAAAGCAACAATTTTCGTTATCGTCTGCTCCAACGTTTGGTCAGGAAAAAAAAACGCCAGGGGTAAAAAAACCAGGTTCGTTGAATCCGACGATCGCGTTTTAACCGCGGGTTTTCGTTTTAATAAATTAATCGACTTTGCAACAAAAATCAATACACTTCCGTCCTCGTCGGATGCCCGAAGGCCGACAAGGAGCGCGGAGTTAGTCGTCGCCGCTGGCTCTGCCGGCGTGTTTGTTGCTGCTCTCTCCGATGTATTTTATAATGAGACGAGAGCGAGGGCGGAAATATAAATAACGACGCGGCATTGTGGCGCGATAATTGGTCGTAAGTCGATCAGTCGCTAATTAATCTTCGCTCGTGAAATAATGCTGCTCGGGTCGTGTCACATCCAAAGAACGATTTGCTGTGTAATATAAATATAAATCTCACTTTTATTTTTATCATTATTTTCTTTCGAAACGCAGTTTTTTTTCGGGTACATTTGGTCGATGAATTTCCGCTGCAAGTTAAGGTGGATCTAGCGATAAGTGAAAAATGTCAGAATTATAAGAATTATAAGAATAATTGAACATCTGAAAATAGATATTTAATTCACACAAACTGGCATAATACATAAGTCATGCACTTTCTGACAAATTTGAAATTGAATATCTCGAATTGTAAATGGCAGAATGTCTTTTTGATCTTCAAATTTAGTCATATTGCATATCTTGACTGAATATAATACAGTTGGTTAAATTTTAAACAAATTCTGACATTTCTAATGAATATCCATTTTTTATGGAATCGACAATTATTAACTAAAAAAATTACAATTTCCATAGTTGAAAAAATATTATTGTTATGTCTCCCTAGAACCATCTTAAATAAAAATGAATAACAATAGTCTCTTCTTAGTCTGAACTTTTTGGCGAACGGGCTGAGCTGCGTTGTTTGTCGGGTGAGAAGCTTTTTTTAATTGCCGATGCTAAATTATTTACCCCGAGGGTTGATCAATGAACTGTCTTCCATGGGCGAGAAGACAGAGACGAATAGCGTCCAGGCTTAGAATTAAAATTGAGTCTGGAGGATAGAGGGGGGGGGGGGGGCGCAAATTTGATCACGTAAGAATCACGCCCGGTTGAAAAATTCTATCGCGATGGGCAATTTAATTAAATTTGTTATTAACTTGACTGCAGACACTTGTCGCTAAACGTGAAGCCGCGCTGCATTTTTTATAAACATCTGCCTCTCGCAGAGAGAGAGCACGGACTGTTAATTTTAGAAAGCTCGTTTCAAAGACGACAGAGCAGCGCGCGGATTGTTAATTTAATAACCCGATATTACTCGCGTTACAAACAGCAACGTTGACATTTGAATATACTCGCCAATTATTTTTTATTATTATCATTATTGTTACTTTGTCACTCGTCCGCAAGAACTTTGGCTCTTCGAATGTTTGTATTTTTTTTATTTCCTATCGAATGACAAATCTGTAATTATTAATTCGTCATCTTTTTTCGTTAAATTACATTTTCGAAGGAAATTTGATGCAGCGTGGGTGTGTGCGTGCGACTGAAATTACAAACCGAGTTGGCGTCGACGTGAAAACATGTGTGGATTTGTTGGTTTATGACTTTGGCATGTTCGCGCGTGGCCTTTTGAAAGACGAAGACCCTGGCAATCATATAATTACAAAAGTGGTCTGCATGGCTAACGAATCTGTATTTTGTATCCCAATGGTGCTTATAATTATCAGTCTGATATTCTGGGCAGGAAATGTCGGGTTGGAGGCTATGAATGGTCCCTGATTAGATTATTATCGGCTTAGTTCGTCGGTGCGCTCCGACGCTATGATGCGGCCCGGGTGCGATTTCGATTTCGCGTCAAATATTTACTTCTCGTACCAATTTCAAGCGAATTAAATTTTTACGGAGCGACATTATGCATCCTTACAAAAGTCTTGCCTCGAAACCTACCCCGGCGCTCGCGAGCATAACGAGAATTCAGTTCGCTGTAATAATATTATTTTGTAATAACGAGTCGCCTCTGCCGGTTCTTCTAATCTCGCGACCCCTTCTACGCTGAATTTATTTAACGAGCCAACTCGCTAACGAGAAAAGGTTGTTAATGCTACATCACTCGAGTCAATTAGCGGGAAAAAGACGGTTTGCAAAACTGCGCGCTCTCACAATGTCGTTTTTTTTATATCTCCGGCAAAATGGCTGAAACTTATATTCGCCATTTACGTTGACGATTTTTATTTTTGTCCCTTTTATTTTTCATCCTTGTCACACATTTTTTTCTCCATCTAAATGCTCTTTATGAGTGCGATCAATTCATACGGCGGCGACCATTGAAAAAGCTCTCCAGTGAAACGAATTTTATGCACACATGTCGAGTTTTCTGTTTTTTTTTTCTTTTTTGCAAATAAAGTTTGTGTTTTTTCAATTTCGTTACATTCCGCCGGCGCAGAGATGCACTCGACTGTTTTGTAAGAAAGTCACTCGACATTTGTAAAGCTCGTACGATTCGCGAACGACGCACATAAACGTTTCGGCCTTTATTTTCTCGTCACAATTCGTAATTAAGCCGTGTTTTTCAGCTGATAATAATTCCCGCCACTTGCCGTTGTCCGTCGAATTAAACGACAATTAATAACGCACTGTGTTCTTCCGTTAACTGGAATTTATACGGTCGAAATAATATTGCGGTCGGCGAGCGCCGCGGCATTCTCAAAGCACAATTCCGAATTGTCTATAAATCAAAAACTTTCGAGTGGTATTTTTATCGGCATCATTATATTGTTGTGGACGCCCGCACACTTGAAACCGAAACTTTTGTCGACAAATTTTAATTCACTCTCTTTACAAAAACGACAAAGGTCCGCCGCGCACAAAGTTTCTTCGTTATTTTCGTCCCTCTTATCCGCGTTCTCTCTTTTTTTTTCGTTCCAACTCTTTTTTTGCTTGATTTTGATTGATAAATCTCGCAAAAGTAATTTAAATTTGGAGATGCAATTCGGGAACGATGTCCCGGGACTGATACAGAGCAAATGGGTATCCCGCGATAATACATCCGACAGACGTATTCAAAGTGGATGTGGGCTGCTCTCGACTTATCTTTTTAAAAAGTCATTATAAAGAGATAAAGATAATCTTCGTCGAAAGTTGGTACCAATTTATTCCGATCAACTATCAGTGTTTTTAGCGTGTTCTCGGTTGTTTCCAATCAGTGTTATTTGCGCAAAAAGACATCTGTCGGCAAATAATAATAAAAAAAGGACACCCGCGACGGCAGCACTTTTGTTTTCATATCGATCGAGAACGTTATTAAAAACACCGCCGCTCTTTAAAATTATATCGCCGAGGTTCGTCCCGATATAGTGCTTCGGTTTGTTCATTTCAACTTGCGAATGAATGTCTTCATTGATCAGCCAGTTAATTAATTAGTACGTTCCATTCGAACTCTCTGACGAGTGATCCCACTTGACCCGCCAAGGGGAACAAAAGTCCCCAGATAATTTAGTTAGATTTTCGTATTTACATTTCCAGAACGTCGACGAGCGAAGAAAGGAGATAAGGAAATGTTGAAGACGTGGAAATTGCGCCGGTCTTATGCTGTGCTTAATAACTCCCGCACTTATTTTAAAACCCTCGACGAGGAGCTTTTTTTTCAGCATTGCTAACGAAATTTTGTCATTAGTTCGGAATCATTTCTTCAGGAAGAGTAGAAAGACACGGAAGGATGAGGAAAAAAAGAGTGAGAGAGAGAAAGGAAACGCCGCGACATTATCACCAGACCACTTTATGAAAGAACGAAAAAAGGTGAAAATGGGTTAGTCATCGTAAGGTCACAGGGATCAATTTCCACTTGGCCGAGCTGAGACAAGTATTGGTTTTCGATTTTTTTTATCCCCTTTTTTTTCTCTTTTTTTACTGCCACCTCCCGATCGTGTACTATAATGCAGTTGATGTAACTGCGTTACAAAGCCGACTGGAAATTGACTTGGCACTGCTAGATTTCTCATGTCGGCTTCAACCGACTAATCAGACGTTGACGTGTTGGAGTTACACTCCGATCAATTTCTGCACGACTTGTTCCAAACCGAAACTTTGTATGACATTCCGCTCGAACGCCGTTAGCATCCACGCAAAGTATTACCAATTGGTTTGAAACAATTGCGGTAAATCCAGCGAAAGCGAGGTTCGAATAATCGGGGGACTTTAATTTTTGCATGGCTTATAAAGAACGGTGAATAGATCATTTAGTATGCAGGCTTTTGATGCTATTAACTGGATAGTTTTTTGACGTCTACGTTTAATATCTCCAATAATCGCGTTTCAATTTCATTTCGAGATTTTCATGCGAGATTATTTGCACACGTGAATCTAATTTTGGGATCCTGACGGACCTGGGGATTTTTCCCCGGGAAGTCAATCCGTGAGTGATAAATATCGCTGGGAATTAAGTTACAGCGACCCTAAATCGCGTTAGATTATGCAAATATGAGGAAGAGTCGAAATGAATGGCACATGTGGCTGGGTGTTCGCGTTTGACCACACAGTGTCGCATGCACACCAGCGCATTTGCCCACATTCCCGCACGCTTAATCCGAACGAATGTACGTTCCAGGGCGAAATTGTTGCTGCGCCGTCTAGCGTTTCTAAAAGGGCCTTTGAAAAAAAGCGTCGGCGCCCCCTCCCGAGTCGAAAATAGTGGTCCATATGAATGTAGTTTGTTGGCACGTAATTTTAACGCGACAAGGCTAGCGAATCGATAAAATCCAATTACCAAGTAGAATCTCTCCTGCTGCGCGAAAACAAAGAAACGAGAGGATAATTTATATTCATACGATTACGTATATAGCGAATCGTGTCATCTGAGCGACGTGTCGCGAGCAGGTATCGTCGTTCATTTGCGACGGTTCTCGCATTCAAAGAAAACAGCCGAGGCAACCCTCCTGAGCTGATAAAAATGTTAATGCCAATATATATTGCATAATTTTATTGATTGTGTAATACGGCTTTTTATAAGCGCGACTGTGCCGCTGAATAATTCACATCGTTTCGATAATCCCGGGGCAATTTACTTGAGATAAGAACTTAATTTATAATTAATTTATCGTGCAAGCAAAATATAGAGGGAGGTAATAAGTCCAGATTGAATTATTCAACCTTTTTTTTTTTCTTAACGATATTCTGTACCTCTTTAAAAAATAATGAAAATCATTTTCAATTTTAATTGCATGCTCAGGGAATAATATTGAATAATTACTTTTTAATTTTCGTAACGATATAGAATTTTAAGAGCTATTAACATGTCTAAGATTATCGTTTTAAACGATAGAAAAAACATTTTAAAAATGTAAAAAATTATGCAAGAAATTAGAAGAACTACATATTTTCATGAACGCAAAAAGTTAAACATTTATTGTCACTGCATATTTTATAATGTTTACAGAAAATGTATAATTTTATGAAATATTAATTAATGTTGAGTTTAAAAAACATTATCCTTAAACGCGAGATTTGTCAGTTTTAATTTAATTATAAACTTCTTGTTTAAAACGAAGAATAACATCTCTTCTAAAAAATATATAAAAGGAATTTTTAATCCAGAAAAAAAATTTTTAATTAATTGTTATAATTGTTGACTTTTTGCAAAAAGTCGACAAAAATTGTTACGAAGGGTTAACTTTTTTTAGAATATTCACGATTTTTAATAAATAATAAAAAAGGAAGATAAAATGAATACCCGGGAAAAAAAAGTCCAGGTCTAATCAAACCTGAAAATAGTCCTGATTAGGTCGAAATATATCAAATTTTATAAAATTTTATCTGATTCATGTCTGATTTTACATTATCAGACAAAATTTTGTCTAATAATTCAGTTAGACTAAATCATGCATAACCAGACATGGAAATTTTCCTGAATTCAATCAGACCTAATCATTTTCCTGATCTGATCAGACCTGAGAATGACCTAATTCGACAAAATTTTGTCTGATCATGTAAAATCAGACACGAATCAGATAAAATTTGATATATTTTGACCTAATCAGGACTATTTTCAGGTTTGATTAGACCTGGACTTTTTTTCCCGGGTATTCATTTTACCTTCCTTTTTTATTATTTATTAAAAATCGTGAATATTCTAAAAAAAGTTAACCCTTCGCAACAATTTTTGTCGACTTTTTGCAAAAAGTCAACAATTATAACAATTGAATAAAAATTTTGTTTTCTGGATTAAAAATTCTAATTATTATTATTGAATAAATAAATAATCAGGACTATTTCCAGGTCTGATCAGACCTGAATTTTTTTCCTTGGGTATAAAATATTCTCAGACATTAATCGTTTCATTTCTAAGTAATAAAGAATAACTTGGATTTTTTACATAATTATATCTTGGAAAAGTATAATTTTGAGATTAAGTTGATATTATATATGAGTAACATTATTTTTGGCTTGAGAATTCATGAGGGTCATAAATACAATATAAATTGAGTACACGCTTTTTGATATTCCACCTCGAATGCGACAGTTGGACAAGTACCAAAATTAAACACACGATTGGCTCGCAGATAACGGTCTCGTTCCGTGGACATCTTTTTTGTGGATATTTTTTTACCTATATAAAAGTGACCATATTTGTTCAACTCTTCCAATTGTGTTCATCGAAAAAAAGTAAATTAAAATTACAATGTCATCATCAAGTTTCACAAGTGTAACAATCTCATTCTCTGATGCTTGTGTGGCGTTCATATAAGTTCACTTAGTAGACTAAGTAGTATCAGTCAATATATAATCATCCACTTGAAATTCCGTACGCCAAAGCTATAACAACAGATGACTGTATTTCGATAACATCAATAATAATAATAATTCTGTGGCTTCCATCAATAACCAAGTAAGTGCTTTTTATACTTTTTAATTGTAGCAGATCAAATAATTTACATTTTCATTTGATATTGATGGTTCAATTTCATAAACATTATTCAAAATAAATATCCAAATTTATAAAATGAAAATACCAATATTATTATAAAAATTAAAAATATTTGATCTGCTATTACAAAAATCCACGTCCCTGATTATTATCCAGAAGCCACCCAATTATGAATCAATTTTTTTTAATTTGAAAACAACTTTTGTCCGATATATTATAAAACCCCTGTGGATGTAAGAAATTTAAATTGGATTTAAATTTTCTAGATCACAGTGTGATTGAGCAAATTGGGGAGAGAGAAAAAAATCTTTCGTGACAGGGGATACGTGACAAAAAGAAATAACTCTAGTTCGTTGAATGTTCAAAGCAGTAAATTTTTGTTTTCCTGTAGCTTCGCTTTCCCAACTTTGTTGGCCTGCAAACATTAACGGATAAATCTCAGCGTTTACTGAGATTTATCAAAGTGGTTTTCGGAATTAAAAAAGAAGTTACTTCGAACGGATGGATGGATAATTGTTGATTCAAATTGTTGATTCAAAATCGATAACAGTTTGATGAAAATTGTCACAGCGGGTAGCAAAACAACAATATTTTCGAAAATGCCGGTATCGATGTGAGTTGAGAAAATAAACAAAATGGCGTTGCTAGGAAGCTGTTTGATTTGGGCGCGCGTAAACACCACTCGCATAATAACCGCGGGATTCACGTCAATTCAGGCGTTTGTTAAAGCAACGCCGAATTTAAGAACAATATTATTGTTCCCCGAGAGATTTGAGCGGTTATTCTTATGAACTCATCCCGTTGCGATTAATTTCTATTTTCAACGAGTCGTCATTTCGTATTCATAATCGATGGCTGCCGCTGGTTCCGACGGTCCGCTGCGTTTCGTGCCATTAAAAACTGTTAAACTCGAATCTCGGCTCGTAAACAGACAGATCACAATCTCTCTGCATTAATGTAAACAACGCGAACATTTCTCGACGTATGTTCGCCATGAAATTTATCGCGATGACACGTCCAATATTATACCCAGAAAAAAAAGTCCAGGTCTAATCAGACCTCGAAACAGTCCTGATTAGGTCAAAATATATCAAATTTTATAAAATTTTATCCGATTCATGTCTAATTTTATATGATCAGACAAAATTTTGTCAAATTAGGTCCATTCTCAGGTCTGATCAGACCTGGAAAATGAGTAGATCTGATGTCTGGTTATGCATGATTTAGTCTAACTGAATCTGTCAAAAAATAAAATTATTTTTTTCCTGGAGACCTGAACTTTTTTCCCCGGGTATATCAACTGTGTATGCACCTGGTAGAATTGTTTTTTTTTTTTTTGTTTTCAATAACAATGTTGCAAGTTTCATTCTTGCTGGGGCTAACTAACACTGATAACACTTTTTAATTGGCTTAGCTCAAACTAGCAACAGCTTGTTCAAAGTTCATGAAATTTGAATTAAAATGCATTAAAACTTTTATTTTGTTTATAAAACAAAATGCTTTTTAATATTTATTCGTTCATGCATACTTCAGTTTTCAAATATTTCATATCTAACTTGATTAGATATGTTATTAATAGTATGTCTGTCGGTATCACTAAAATTAATAATGATAATAATAAAGACATTACAGGATCAATAACATAAAATTTTATAATCGTATTACAAAATGAATGTTCGGTGATGAAACAAATCTCGTTTCAATAGTATTTAATTTGGTTTAGCTGTTATTGATATCTTCATTATTGTCAGATCAAAATAATGTTTGTACGATGAATTATTTACGTTGATCATGTAATCGTGATCATGAAAACAATCATTTGGAAATATTTCAAAGCGAAAAAGAATGCATCAGTACTTTTTATTAGAGAGACACGCATTGTATAAAACAATTTTTTATTTCAAAGTTTGATGAAAAATGAATCGCCAGCCGTGTTTTGTTGGCAGTCAAAATAATTTTCACGTTGAAGAAGGATGAAAATAAAAGTAGAAGTTAGTAGAAGCTTGCAGAAGCTTGTCGAAAAGAATTAAGTAAAATTTGAAACAAAGCAGTACTCGATCAATCAAGATGGTGCAATATGAGTGGAAAGAAATAAGTAAAGTGGAGGGTGGCCGTATCGGAATAGGTGTACAGGGTCTAAGACCGAGGATATTATACAGGTATTGGTGGCGCGGATGGGTTGGGAGAGACGACATGACGTAATACAGCCACAGGTACATCGACTGTGTCGTCTAGTAGCGTGAATTTGGCGCGGAACACGGGATCGATCGGTGGCGCTGGCTTCCCGCAGAGAACGCTGCGACGCCAATCCGAAAATGCTGCGTCGTTTGCGTCGCCGCGCGCACCGCTTCGTCGCCGCTGCAATTAATCATGACGCCATCTCCTGCGCCGTCGCTGCAACTAATGCCACCCAATTGCTCGCATTCTCCGATCTTACAGGTTGCCGTAATTAAGTGCGCCAAAATACCGGAATTATGCCAATTAGCGTTTTGTCTCTGTTTTCGAGATACGCATATTTTACACCCCGCCTCACCCCGCTCCCTCCCCGGCACGGTATTTGTCACGAGCGCGCGCGCAAACTTCGGCCCTGCGGGCTTGCAGATTGAATTTCGCGTGGCGACAATTTGCTCGATGAGCCAGAACAGGCTTTGACTTAATCACGCCAAAGCAACCCTCCCGGCCCACCTCCTTTGCTCTCTTTTCGGTCCCTGCTTTCTCGCGGCTTTCGCGTTTTTCTGTCTCCTTTGTAAACCATTACACTGAATAATAATATGATCAATCAAACTGCGATTGCAATTCACGCTAATAACGCGCCGATGAGATGCTTTGTCACGGCAACGTCAAAGCAACGTTGCATGATATCCGTCTCGCCCTGACAAGCCGCTGTGACGTCGTCAGGAAATCATGCATCACCGCTATGACGTCATCGACCGGATCATTCATCATGGCTACGTTGTAACCGAGTCACTCAATGGGCATCGCGCCAAAGGAAATGCTACTTCCAAAACCCGACTGTCTCCATGAAATTTGTACTTACCCTTTGACCTATGCCCTCTGATGCCTTTCCTCATCATCGTCCCTGGAAGAAAAGAAAAAAAAAAGAATTAATTTCATCCACAACTATGAGAATTACATTCAATGAACTGAATGAAAAATCATTTACTTTCATTATTTTATTATATTCATATTGTTAATTTGATTTATTTAATAAACAAATTTTCACTTTAGATGTTAAATTCAGTCAATGTTCAAGAGTTTCAGTATTTTACATTTTGTATTTAAATGCTTTTAACAATATATTTAACAAATCATATGAAGTTAAAGAGGATTTTACTTCTAACGTATTAATGTTACACATTACATTAAAATTGTCATAACGAATTTCATAATTCTGAAACCAACAACAAGTACAATTTTACAAAGTTTGAGACTATAATGCTTCAAATTTGCACATTATTTTCCAGGGCATGTTTTATTTATTATTTCTGTTTATTTGTCAATAATTCAATTTACGAATTCTAACGTTTTAACAACAAGAGAAACAAATGTACAAAACCAAAATGTAATCATTATTTTAATTTTCTAATTCGTTAAGTTATTACACGTGCGTGAAAATATCAAAACAAATGTTATACTTGAGATAAAGAGCGAGAATGTTTAGCGTCACGAAATTCCACTAAATAATGTTTTTTTGTCGTTTTTTATGCACGTGTGTTGGCTAAAAGTGCAACGAAAACATTTTACAATGCATCCTTACAAGTTGGTGAGAAACTTTTTTTTTTTTTTGTTTTCTCGCTCTTTTCGTGCAACGAACGTCGCGGCACATTTGCTCTCTCAAATAATATAATTACACGGCTGGGAATCTACGTGCGCAAATATTTGAACGCCATTGAGATAATATAAATATAACATGTAAATGTGATTGCCCTTGCGATTTTACATAAATCGATAAAAATCTTACGTGCGACGTGACGCGAGAAATGGTCGAGTTTTACATAATTCGGTGGAAGTGCGCGCGAGGCGCCTCTTCTCCTCGCGCGCTGTGATTATTTTATTTTTTTCTCACAAAAAAAAAGTCCAACTTAAAAATTGCCGCGCGAAATTATTCATGGTTTGCATAATCGCGTAATATAATGTGATATATGTAAACGATCGAATAAAGTTATGCAGATTCGGGGCATTACCATGTAAAACATCTTGTCGATTTAGTTAAAAATGCATAATTACGTATGATATGATGAAGCAATTTCAGCTGACGATTCTGACGCAATTACAGAGACATGTGACATCAAACATGTTTGATCGCACAAATTATCGCTTCATCATATAATATTTGTCTAAATTATAATGCGTATAAAATTATTTTGAAAATATGCCGTCAGTTATTTTGTGATGTGCAACATCCATAATTCACCAGCATATTAGGGTGTAGCTTTTATATTACTCGCACAATTTTATTAATTCTTCCCCATGAAAATGAATCATGAAGGACATTCTTCAGTACATTAATTTTCATGGAAACTATATTTTTTGCAAAATTGAATTAAAAGTCAATTTATTTTTCAATTTGTTAGTGAACATGAAATTGTAATCCGAATGAAGATATCAATAATCAATAATATTTGACAATAATTGGTCTCTGATAAACTTCAACATTCCGTGAGTTTGCAAGTAACCGCGTGTACAATTTCAGAATGCTATGGAATAATGATGCGGGTCATTTGTACAATTCAACTGAACGAAATATCGAACAACAATAGTGATATGGGTGGAGATATGCTACTTTATATTCAAATAAATGTTTGTTATTTGTTTTATTAATTTTTATTAAAACTATTTGACCAATTTTCACATCTGTTATCAGTTACCAATACAATTCGATTATTGAATAAAAAAGTTTCCTCAAACTGAAATTCTCAGAAACAATCAACTGAAAAAAAATTTTTTTTTGCTCATTGTGAATTATCCCAACTTGTTACATTTTCAATCAAAATTTTCCTAGACTAAAAATTCTCTATACTCTGTTGATACAAACGTACGTCCTTTTTTGCGTAACAAAAAAGTATGAAAGGATATAACTTTTTGTAAAGCAGAGACGACTATTGATCCGCGTTATTATTTTGTATTACATCACAGTTACATAATTACGCGCTCTACATGTTGTATAACGAAATATTTCGATGAAATTTTTTTTTGTGAAAAAAAATGGACTAATCTACTTGTGTACAAGAATTATTTACTTATATAAGTTTATTTTTTTATAATAAAAATTGAATTATATGTAATTTACAATTATATTTAATTTCTTTAAAATATTTATCAAAAAGATTATTAACTTATTTGTACTCTGATCCAATAAAAAAATGAATGAACAACATCTTTAACGTCTAAAATTCATCCAGCAATTTTCATCGTGCCTCGTTTTTTTCATTTTCAATTTTGATCTATTTTTCCAATTCTACATCCCTCAAAAAAATTCGTTATACCAAAGAGAAACTCTTGAAACCGTTTTCACAAGTATTTAGCTTGTTTGTTTTTTAATAAAAAATCTCTAACAAAAAAAACTTGACTCTTTGGAAGTGTATTGATAAATGAGCGATTGTTCTGTATATGATTTTGCTATTTTTGGAACTTGGCGTTAGAGGATAAAGCCTATCCATCAGGGGAAAAAAACCAATCAAACGAGGTTCGATTAATTGGCATCGATTGAATTGATGATAAGACCATAAGGAGATTAAAGAATAGAGTTAGAGAATAACTCCAATGAGATCGAAAAAAAAATTTTATTTGCGTAAGTATCACGGGTCATTGGGACTGGGCATAATGCACTTGCAATATTGATTACTTGGAATATTATGTCCGACACAAAAATGATGGGATTAAAGTTAACACTCGCGAAGTATGACGTTAAAAATGAACGACTGACGCTAATTCGTAATTCGATTTACAGGGAATTGAACCCCATCGACTGATTCCACTGCAATCTGTTATAATTAGAAATGCTCTGACAGTTTGTGAATTTGATCTCATTTATATTTTATCAGTACCGAGCACACTGTAAGATTATCTATTTCATCATTTCTTTTTTATTTCGCCACGTTATTCAATTTAGTTCTGATGTTTATTTTCGATCGTAATTAATGTTTCAACAACATTTCTCATGATATCGGAAAACAAGGTTTTTCGATAATAAATTTAATCCCTGAGAGTTTGAGAATATTTTAAAGCCATCCGATGGTACTCGGCTCCTTGAGAGAGAGCATCGCTAAATTTATGTTCTAATTTATTATAATTACATACTTTTGTTGGAATTATTAATAAAGACGATAATTACCAAGTTTTAGTACCGCGCGTGATATTAAATATTGATCGTTGTAAAATTGCGACCGTTTTCGGCATCTTCGATAATTCATTGCTTTGTAATCAAAATTAAATGCCACGCTCAAAAGATGAATATCATTTTCCGACGATATTTACAAAGGGTAACGAACTTTCGACATTGAAAGAAAAGCCGTTGCTTTTAGTTTTAATTTGCGTTGACGTTAAAAAATGGGTTCAAATTGTCGTGAAAAAAGTGTTTTGAAATGTGGGTCACCCTTGGCTGGCACTCCAGATTTTTTTTTATTTTAGCTGATGCGCCCGGCCGACATTGTTGAAATTTTCTACTCGGATTGTACTCTGTGGAACAAAACCGCGGCCAACGGAGGGTTAAACACTGTTTTAGAGAATGTTATTACAACGAAACAATCATCTTTATGATTGCAGTGTTATTAAATGCCTCGAGTACGTCGGGCTGCGCCGAGTTTCCAACGTTTACATCTGTTCTTCGTTATGCAAACGAAATGTTATTGATTTAATCAAAGCTCGCAAAATTGTCACGAATAATTATTCGCTTGTTACATTTAATTATTTAAACATATGCAACAAGAGACCGAGAGGAAAAAATTATTTAAAAATGAAAGACACGAACAAAGTTAAAAACAAATTTTATCGGCAAACAATTTCAACCATGAAGTGTAGTAAAAAAAATTTTTTATGTGATGTATAAACATAAAAACTACTCTTTTTCCGGGTTTAGAATAAATGTTACGCTTTATGTGACTATAAATGTGTTTTATCACATGAGATGGCAAACATTTTTTCATTCAATTTGTGTTAGAAATGAAAAAAAATTGCTCGCGACACACAATCGTTCGCTAAACTCGTCGTCGATCATTTTCTAATTGGCCCCATTTCTTATTTATCGTATTTTCGTTCGCAAAAGGAAAACTTATTGTCGCAGTGACTTTATTCGCCTGAGCTGCTTGCAGCGCGATCATATTTGCCTCATATATAATTTACATCTGATCAGAGTGTCTGGTACTTGTATGATTCGATTGGGCCGCGCGCGCACACACACACACCAGATACACTGAGATGCAATCCCGCGCTTTCCGAGCTCCCGCGATGTTTTATGCCTCACTCAACCGATAAAAATGTTACAACGCGAACAGGAGGCGCTGTGCTTTTTTTTTTGACTACTTTTTCATCCATTCTTTTTCACTTAATCGCGTTAATATTGCAGTTTGATTTGCCATGCGTGAACCGCGCAACCGGCCGTAACATTTTGAACGTTACAATTCAGTCTCATAATTAATTTAGATGTTTTTTTTTTGCATTCGCAATAAGAAACTTGCGACTAAAAGAATTTTAAAAAAAAGAGGAAAATTGGATGTTAATTTAATCGCCGGACAATGGGCAACGTGGTATTTGAATTCGTGATTTCACGCCAGTAAGAATCGCGAAATTACACTTGACAAATTGCGAAAGGCAAAGTTTAATTTAAATCTGATTCCATTGACGTGAGAGAGGGACGAAAAAAAAACTGCACACATAGAGATTCGTGTGTAATTTGTTTCTGATTTCATGCGATGCATGGAAGTACAGAATTTTTCGATCAGCGACGTGTTCTGGGAATTTGCAAATAACTTTTCGCATTTTATATACGCGCTTCGCTCTCTCTCTCTAATATTCTTACACAAAAGTTTATATAATCGGAGTTGTTCGAATCGATACTATTCGAGTTACAGCATATATACTAGGGCGAAAGTTTGAATTTCAAAAGTCGTATCAAATATGCTTGATATTTGAAAAATTAAACTCCGCTAGACATAACGGATACGTATTATGACTCGGAGTCAAAATAAATTCCCATCCTGCTATTTTCTCTTCTCTTTTTTTCATATCTCTTCTCAAGAGTGACAAGTCGACGTCGAACTTTTTTCAAACTTGTTACATAATCGTTAACCAATATATTATTGAGATGTTTTCACTGCTCTTCACGTTTTTCATCCGAATTTTTGAGTACAATTTTTTGGGTAGAAGAGAAAAAACAGATCCAACAAAAAAAATTCACGATAAAATTGAACTCTTCCCCCTCCCTCTCTAAAAAAAGAGAAGAATAAACAATGGCAAATAAAAGTCGGCTTGTAATTGATTGTGAAATTGAAATAGTTGTCGAGTGCAGCAAGGTGAACGAACGTTTTTAAGAGGCTTTGCCAAAGAGAGGCTTGAAAATGGCGCAATACTCAATCTTGAGTAAAAAAAATCGATTTGTTTCAAAGTTGGCTGGGCGCTCTTCGGCAGGCATAATTTACGGTAACATTAATGGAGACATTGAAGAGGCTTCGAAACATGTTCAATGTATTTTGACGTGAAAGGTTTGCGGACTTATTGCGCGCCGACAATTATCAGTCTGGGAGAATTGCGTGTTTTGCGTCTGTTCGCGTCGTCTTCAAATTAATCAAACAAGAGTCTAACGAATTAAGGCGCGCGTCACGAATAAGTTTTCGACGAAAAATCTCTGATCGAGTTCTAATCAGATTTGAACGTCTAACTAGTTTTTGGACTAAGACCGACAGGCCAAATTTCAATTTCGTCCAAGTTTCGATTGATGAGCGTCGGATTGAAAAAGACTTCCGGGAAGAAGTCGAGATTAAATTAAGAGTAAATTATTAGAAAAAGATTGGCAGGACTAAATGCTGCTTAGAGTGGAGCACGGCTGACGGAGTCTCAAGTTTGGGATCTTGGTCGATCGCAGGGGGTAACCGGAGGGAGCTGATTGGTTAGCGAGGAATCATTTCAAAAAGTCATCGAAGTCTGTCTGATTTGGATTTAATGAAGACAGACTCACTTAGTCTTGGCCATATCTGAACTCACTGAACTGATATGACCCGGTCTAAGTACTCCTAACTAGTTCTAATCACGTTTGATCAGATTTCGGTGAACCATGAGCTTGGAAAATTTTGCAAAGTTGCTTAAGGTTCCTGAATGTATACTCGATTCTAACTAATGCCAAATTCGCTCATAACTAGTTTTGATCAAATATCACTATTCACTAATAGTTATAACCACAGACACCAGGGGTCGAAAAAAGAGACCTCATCAAAACATAATCCATTTATCAACTCTAAATCGTTTCTCATCGAGCATCCCCAAAATCCGGCGATCGAGTTTATAAAAGCAAAGTGAGAGAGAGAGAAATTAAATGATTAGATCAAACAAATTGGGCGTGCTTAAACGATATCGCCAGGGGTTAATACCTGAAGAGGCACTTCTTTTTCGGATGCTACGATACGATAAATCAAACGAACGCTGCGATGAGGATTATCGTGCCAATAATTGAGATGTAAAAAAAACAATAAATATCTAATGAAGTAAATAATTCCGTTTAACTGTATCGTATATAATTGATTTAACAACCTTTGCAAAAATGATCATAGATTGTTCATATACGTTTAACGTTTTTTTTTCTTGTATACGAATATTTTGTATTGGTAAAAAACTAAACATTGAATCAAACAATCGACATATTGTCGATATATGTTTTAAGTATATAACTCGATTTATATTTTACTTGATCCAACATTGACCGAGTACACAGTAGAGAAAATAGTATGAGTGCAAAAAAATGACAACGTTTGATCATTTCGACAAAAGGGCAATATCCAATTTTGTAAGAATTTAATCGATTGGCGGTCGCAATTGAGTCGCGCTAACGGTGCGACCACAAATTTGCACAGCCACGTAAGGCTGGATTTTGACGTGAGTTTGAGTTAATAACGATGATGGATGTAATGATTGTGCAGGTTGCCGCCACCACAGCAGCAGCCGCCGCCGCCGCAGCAGCCGCAACAGTTGCAGCAACAGCAGGTGACCGTCGGTACGCTCGGGGGGCCGATGGCCGACAACTGCGCTGCCTCCGCGGGCTCGGCGCCCTGCAGCCAGTCGTTGGTCCACATGCCAGGATTCCCCCTAAGGGCTGCCACCGTCTCGCACTACTCGCCCTACTCGCCATCTCGTTTCCACATAGACAAACGATGCCAACACCGATGTTCCTGGAAGTGCTTCTCCATCATCCTCATACTTGTCACCGTTGCACTCATCGCCATGGTCGCCTACTTTGCTGGTACGTTCTTCTTTGCCTTTTATTATGCTTATCTTCTGATCTTGCAGGATTTAAAAACTTGTATCTTGTCAGGTCAGATGCTGAGCTTTTTTGTCCTAAAAACAGGGATCAAATTTATACACGATTGAAAATAATATATGTATATAAAAATATATATATATATTGTATGATTATATTGCATCATAATGAGTAAAATGATATTTTTAATGAAGGTGTCTCTTAGTAAAAGCACGGTCCGAAAATTTAAAAATATTACACTTCCCCTTTAGTTCGTTGTTTCTATGGTAAAAGATATTCCGATTTGTTCCAAATGACATCAAAGCAAAAAAAAAGGAAGAAATATGTGGGAAATATTTCGGATATATATTATGAATGTTATTTGAATGCGAAACGGGATACATTGTTTATGTAGAATGAAAAATCAAAATTCACAATTCAGAAAGCACAATATAACTTTGACTTAATGTTCATTCAACATCAACAACTGTATGCTAATGAGGACATAATAACTCACTACCACTGTAACAAGATTCATTCATCTCTACTGTTAGGTAATTCGCTTGTTAGTATTCTGCAAGTTATAACGAAGTATATTAAAGTTGATACGACAACGCGAAAATTAATCAACGACGATGCAACAATCTTATCAGGCTGTTCAGAAATTTTAATCACTCCTTTGCGATTGCTCGAAAACACAACATTATCGAACATTTAATCCCCTGGAGTAATCGATTCTTACGCAATACACCCTTCCAGTATACGACACGCGAATATTTTTTTTTTATTCATTGAGTGCAAACTTTGTGAAAAATACGTTTTGCCATGGGTTTTCAGAATTTGATCAAAATCCCGAACGAATAAACTTCGGTTGAACCAATCTTTCAAATGTCAACAAACAAAAAATTGTTAAATCAATGTTGAACAGCAGCAACAATATATACTCCTTTTGAAAGACCCGTTTTTTAATCAGGTATCTGCGATTTTAATTGGCCTAGTTTGTTTGCGGAATAATTCATGGAAATAATTATGAGCATGAAACGAGCAGTCCGCGGAGGCCTCATTTGGAATTCCCTAATGCGAAATGAAATTTTGAAAAGCAGCTTTCGAGATTGAACGCGGGCCGTGAAAGAATGGATCAAACAATACACCGAATGTCAGAACTAACAAGTTCAAAACGCAATCGCTAATTCTCTAACGGAGGCTCAAAACTCGACGGCGGTCTTGAAATATTCATTGAACATTATTAAAGGCACGTCTCATCTAAACTTGACTGTGTGCGGAATATATCGCATCCCGTCGTTATGCAATATCCACCCCCTGCAAAGTGCAAGATTATTAATAATCTATAAACGCGAAACTGTCCGGTAATTACAGAAGCTTTGGCGCACTAATTAATGCACTTGTCCCACATTTGTATGCAGCCCTGGCGATATCCCGCTATTGCTCCTGTTGTCAAATCGCTGATTAATTAACCAACTAATGCATTAATTAATTAATTAATTAACTGAATTATTCACCGCGCGGTTTTTGTCACTTTACAGCTGTCAGCACAATGAGACCGATCGACAGCACCAACTGTATTCTCATACAAGACGTTAAGGCTGTTACGCACGAGACTGCGAGAATTTATGATCCCTTATCCACGCAAATTCCAACTGAAGGTAAGATTTTCCAGCCTTCATAATACCAAGCGAATCGAGATCTCACGGGTTATGCGCGACACTCAGAATTATTTCGCAACTCAAAATTCTTTGTGATTTATTTATGCGCCGTTATAACAATTTTATATTCAAAATATAATTAATTAGAGTCAAAAGAGTGTAAGTCGAATTAGTTATTAGACGTTCCCTGCGATTTCTGAATAGCGGGAGTATTCATTTCAACCTGGCATGAATTCGTTTCAATTTTTGAAGAACAGCTCGTGAATAAATTGAAAATGGAAATAATTTGTAAAAGCGTTCAGCAAGCATTTTCGTGCCATTAAGTCCGTGAGCTTTTCATGAATGATATCATGAGGCTTTTTTTCCACTTTTTTTTCTCCCGGACCCTTTTTATTCTTTTGTCATAACCTCGATCCGCAGTTACTTTATGTCACTCTCTCTCTCTTTCTCTCTCTCTCTCTTTGTCGCATTCCCTTCGTATATTTTGCGAATATATGGAATCTTTCAAAAAGAATTAAGAGGAAATCAAAGTGAAATGAAGTTACTTGATAATTTCACTGACACAAAGTCAGCGCGGTCGAGCGCCGGAAATGTAACTCCAAGTGATGTGTCTTTCTCGGACCAAACCGAACAATCGCACCAATGAACAAACTAGGGGAAAAAAGAACTTTTCCAACGCGACTTTCATGAAATTTATCGAATCCAATAAACTGGGAATCACTTTTTCAACTACTTTTTTCCCCCTCTAAATTCTATAAATTTTTTATTTTTTTTTATTTTTTTCGATTCGTGTCATAGATATTTTTTAATTAAATGAATGTAAAAAAATGAAAAAAAAAAAAGATAAATTAAATTGAAACAGGGTATCGTATTTTTTAATCTGAAAAATGGAAACTAGATTTGGTAATTGTGGTCAAACAGAAATATAATAACAAAATGATGGTACCGGTGTTGTTCACAGAGAGCATTTGGACGAGCACAATGGAGCACCCGAGCGTGGCGGAGGCTGCGGCCGAGCAGCAGCAAAGCGATCCGCAGATCCAGCAGTCCGCGCAACAGTGGCCGTCCGTGCTCGAGTTGCAGGCGTACAATATCGCACACTCGACGATCATACCGCCGTACAATTTCTGGAATACCGAGTTCATTAATAAGCAGCCGGCCTTCATACGGCTGAACTTGACGCTGCCGTGGGGCGCCAACTTTGCGGTCTATGGACGTAGAAACGTCGCCCCGAGCGTCACCCAGTACGACTTTGTCGAGTTCGTCAAGGGAGGCCGCGTTGATCATCGGTAAAAGAACGATGGCGTTTTTCCAACTTCAATTTTATTACTATTTGCCCGTAGGAGATTCAATTACATTGAGAAAGTTCTACGAGAATTTCAATTTTTTATAATACACCTTCAAGCGCATCAGATTTAACTGATGTCGATGCAATAAGATGATTTAAAAAACAGACCACCATTTTTTAAATATTATTTTTTCAGTCCTCCTCGTTAAAGCAATTTTTTTTTTTTTTTTTTGTAAAATAAAAACAAATTGCATAAAGAAATAAAAGAACCCATCAGAAGAACTAATTAGCGCATGAAAATATGAGATGGTAAGAGAAAAATTGAAATCAATCAATTAGGACCCGGTCTGGATGAAACAAAAAGAATAAAAACACAAACATTTTCTTTTTCGTTCGCTTTTTGTGAATGAAACCAGGTTTTCATTATTTATCAGACGGCCGCGGAATGAAAGGAATGAAAAGGAACTTGAAAGGGAACAAAAATGAAGCAGTTATTGATATACACGACGGCTATTATGTGCACACTTAAAATGTTTTGATTTGTCTTCCTTTCTTGCAGAATAAAGCGGAGTATCGTTCAAGAAGCCGTGACGCTGAGTTACAAAGAGCACAAGATGGAGAACGCGCCGCGACTCGAGAGAAGTGTGACGGAACCGATGCTAGTGAACGTAAGCCTGGTCCAATACTTGGATACCGGTCGCTGGTTTTTGTCCATCTATAATGACGAGCTGCAGCCGTACAAAGTGACATTGGTCGTCACGGAAGCCGAGGGCGTTTCCACCACTTGTTCCAACGACTGCTCCGGTCGTGGCTCCTGCTATCTTGGCAAATGTGATTGCATCGATGGATATCAGGTAAACTGTTTCTCCTTTCCTCCTAATTTCAACGAAATAACAAATTCGACCTGGCAGTTTTATCAGGAAACAAGAAATATATATGTTTGACTATATATGCTCTCATATATGTGTCACACATCTGCAACATATATGCAGACATAAATGCAGTCATATATGCCGCCATATATGCATTATAAGTTACCATTTATAGTTGCATACAGTATGTTTTTGTCTGAGTATCAATATTTTTCGCACAATGTCTTTTTCGAGAAAAAAAGGAAAGCGTGGAAAACCAACAAAAGCTTGGAGCGACGAAAATAATCATACGAAAAAGTGAAAAAAAAGCTAAACTGCACTTTCGGATTTGTCGACTTTTTTGTTGCTATCGGGATCTTGTTCTTTGTAAATAACGGAACACATTGTTTTCCCAGGTAACTTTATGTTTCAACGACCCACGCGGATAAAAGTTATTGCTCACTGGTGTACATTATAAGTTTCCATTTGTGATAATTAATGTAACCTTTTTGCGGGCGCTCGCACAAATGAGGAATTTATTTTAATGTTAATCCGGCGAGAAACGAAATTAAACTTTCTTCTTTAATGAAAATAGATGTGGGATAAATATATTTACAAAAGTTTTCGCCGCTTCAGCGAGTTTGATAAATTAATCATTCGTGTGGTATTCGAATGAAATATCTGACGTAGCCCGTCTTGCTTGCACGTTGGTGGTAAATTTTTAAAGACAGGGATGGCAATATATGATCGCTGATAAAACAAGTATTTTCAGTTTGGATGATTCCGGGCCGCTGTTTGGCGTTCAAATTAAAATTGAAAAATCGCAGCTAGTGTTAACAAACAGACGAAAATCGGATTGACTGGTGCGGAGATTAAAAGTTATAACTTGTTTTTTTTTTCTATTCGTTGCAATAAAATTTGGATTTAAAATTTTTCGTTCATTCATTATAAATGCTGTTGAGTGTGTTTAAATAATCACATAAAAAGTCCAGAAAATTCAATTTAATTAAATGAATTGCCACTATTTCAATTTGCTGTATAATGTGAAACAACAAAATTCGTTTATTTTAACTTGTTTATTTCTTAATAGTAAAAAATTATAATATTAATTTTGTCTATTTAAATAAAATTCTTGTTGACAGGGTGAAATGTAGTTAAACAAGGGTGAAACATTTGTATTTACAGAACAAAAACGTCTTGCAACAAAATAAGAGTTTGATTTCAAAAAGGTATAATTATTACACAACAAACTCTGATATCAGTTTCATCCACGAATAATACAATGTTTATTTCATAAACGAAGAAAACTTTTTTAATAATTTGAATAGCTGCTCGCAAGCGCGACGGCCGCACGCAGGGGATTAATAAAACTGGCTGAAGAATTTGCGCAGCCATCGTTTCACTGTAAACTGAAAAGTGGCACGCGGCTAAAAGAAAATAAAAAAAAATGTTTAACTACAGCGTAAAACACTCTTCTTTTTCTGTGCCTTAAAATTGAATCCAGTCGAATCGGATGAAGTTGAATTAAGCATCCTCAGTTTATATAAGTTCATAAGGCAGATTCGTACGGGCACAATTCAATTGGAACGAAAATGATAAACGCCTCCAAGTGCCTAGCTCTCACGGATAAGCAGACACCTTGGGACTCTCGGGTACACACGAAGCACAACACATATATATTAAAAATGTATATAACAAACTTTACTCGTAAGCTTGTAACGCCAATCACTCAAACTTGCATAAATATTTATAACACCGGAATATTCATGAAAACTTGAATTTTTTTTTATAATATAATAAAACGGCTTTTAACTTTTCATATACGCAATTCATATGAATGAAACAAAAATTTATATTGAAGCGATGGTTTTTGTAATAAAAAAATAACGTGCGAGCATGGAAATTGAAATTAAAGTGAAAAAGATTGTGTTACGGCGAGAGGGGGGAATGAAATGAAATGAAGATGAAATTTGATATTCCAGGGTGCGGATTGCAGTAAGAGCGTATGTCCTGTGTTGTGCTCGTCGCACGGGCAATACGGAGGCGGCGTCTGCCACTGCGAGGATAACTGGAAGGGTGCGGAATGCGACATCCCGCTGACGGATTGTCAAGTACCGGACTGCAATCAGCACGGGCAGTGCGTGCAGGGCAGTTGCGTCTGCAACGCCGGCTGGAAGGGACCGTTCTGCTCGGAACGTACGTGCCGAACGAAAATATGAATGTTAATTAACGTGTGCTGATTGAAACGCTATATCATCGTGCACCATTCATGGTGCAAAATTTTCTACATTCGAAGTTTGTTGCGCCCGAGCTATTTGATGAATAATTGTATCATGAAAGTCGCGCTTCCAAATTCAATCGTTCAATTTTGCACAATGAGATTAAATAAATCGCCGTGCGCCACTGAAACGCGAGGCGACGAATTTTTGGCCGCCACTGCCTCTCTCACGCTTATTTGATCAGTGCGCGACAGTACGCAAACTATTTTTATTGTTTGACTTTTTCGCTATGTTTATCGTAATTTGACTGAAGTCTTTTCGTTCCATCAAAATGGTGTTTGTTGTCAAGGGCGAGCATACACCTAAATGCTGGCTAAATTCGTACTTGCAATGGAAATTACAGATGGATTACTAAAAATATAAAAATATTTTTGAAAAAACTAAGTTCAACCTTTTTTGCACAAATTAACTTTTAATATTAATATGAACATGCAATATTTAGATAATATTTTTATTTTCAGAATTTTTGATTGCAGTAATTTAATTTTGTAAAATTTTTGCCTGTTTATTATGCGATTGTGAATAAAAATAATGTTGCCAATTTTTCGACAAAAAGTTGTTGATTAGAATACTCAGTTGTCCAATGAATCAATCGAATAAAAATAGCGCAAACTTATTGAGAAACAAAACCAAAATACTTTGAAGATGTATGTCCTTTCACGGGGATAATTTATTCATTACATTTTCTCATCGCAAAAGTGAAAAGTAAACACGAAACGTAACGCTGCCTTCACGTGTCGTAATAAAATGTATGTCATTTTGAAAATAGAATATTCTTTTGTAAAGCAAAAATAGTCGGGATAAAAATGCTCGGTACTTTTGCAAGACACTTTTGAATGTTTATTATCTATGTTCACTTTTGTGACAGCAACAAATTTTATTTCCGAGACGTAGGAAAAAAAAGGGATATCGAACGGCACGGAAAATAGAAAAATCTGTAACTTAGACCAGCTAGCGTGTTCCCTCATCAAGTGTAATTACCATTTTCGGTCTCAAAATATCTGGAGCTCCCGTGGTCTCACGGATCATTGTTTATGTTTCGTTTCTGGAGCATCTGTATTGCAGCATTAATCAAACGGCATTGATCAGTCTCGCCTTCCTTTTACACTGTTTCTCCATATTAGCAACATCTAGATCAAAACGTCGCTCACGGCGCCACGATTCTCCCGTCATTCTATTATTTGTTTCTTCTTTGTACTTCTAACGCCAGCACTCCAATAATCACAACATCTTTCAACTGAAAATCGCGAGCGAAAATTGATATCCCCAAAGGTTTGGACGAACCTAAAAAAATCTTATTTTCTACTGAATCTAATGAAAAAAAAAAAAAAAGAAAAGAAAAACAAATGATTTTGCTATTTATATTTATTATAAAAGTTGAACGCTAAATTTTTGCTTGTTGAAGTTTGTTTGTCAGTTTAAAAGATGTACTTTCATTCAGACGGAAAATTTGTCGATATTTTTTAGCGGATTGTCCTGACCCGAACTGCAGCAGTCATGGAGCATGCATCCAAGGAAAATGTTACTGCAAAGCAGGGTGGCAGGGCGAGCGCTGCAACCAAGTAGATGAGCAAGTTTATCGTTGTCTGCCGGGCTGCTCGGATCACGGGACGTACGACTTGGAATTAGCTAGATGCAGTTGCGAGGAGCACTGGACAGGCGTCGATTGTTCTCAGCCTAGCTGCAAAATCGATTGCGGACCGCATGGGTCATGCGAACAGGGTGGTTGCAGGCTAGTAATTTTAACCTGATAAAACCATTAGTTACTTGACAACTCAAAGCAACTTAAACCAATTGTAAACTGTCTACGTTTTTCCAAGTGACGAAATTTAATGTTTGAATTTGAAGAAAAAATGAAAAATAATAACAAATTGATTATTTTAATTGTACCAATTGGCAGAGCTGGACAAAAAAAGAAAAAAAAACTTTAATTCAAGTTTTTTAATACGTCTAAAAACGCGTCTTTATTATATACACATTTCGTGTACTTAAAAAAATGTAAAAAAAAAAAACTGATCAAATTTTTATTGTAAACCAAAAATGAAAACAGAAAATGTTGTTTTTCTAGTTTGAATCAAAAATTAAAAACAAATGCAACAAGTATTGTAAAAAATGTACTGAAATACTGTCCAGTCTTGGCAATTGCAACTCATCACTAGAAAAAGAAATGCGAAAAGGAAAATAACAAAAATTGTATTTAGATGTCATGACAATTGGACGGGTGCAAAATGTGACCAAAAGCCGTGCGACCCACGTTGCGCCGAGCACGGTCAGTGTAGAAACGGCACATGCGTCTGCAGTCAGGGATGGAACGGCAAACATTGCACTCTACGTGAGTAAACGATTTATCAAGCCAATTTGTACGATTACGTGCTTTGTGATTTTTCGGATATTGAACTAAGTTTTCGTAAATAGAGAGCCCCTTCTTTTGTATGTGTGTTTCTCTTTTCCTGCCTCGCTTTATTTTCTTCTTGCTCAACTTGTACGAGACGTTTCTTTGTAGCGGGTTGCGAAAACGGCTGCAGTCGTAATGGACTTTGCATACTCAAGGACGGCGAATACGGATGTGAATGCCGTCCGGGATGGGCAGGTCGAGATTGTAGCATTCATCTTGAAATGGAATGCGCCGACGAGAAGGATAACGACGGAGGTACAAACTATAGCCTTTTATTCCAATCAGCGGATTGTTATTGAAATTTATAACTAACCGAATCAAGTCATTCTAAACTAATAAAAAACTTTGGACTAAAAAAAAAAATTAGAACATACCATAAAAGGCCACTCATGAATTGTACTCACTGAATGTTGATAGCAAACTTTACGGGAACACCCACCTGCAAAAATCGTAAAAAAAAGTTTTTGTTATATAATAACGGCAGAGAACAAATATTACATGTAATTCGAGAAATAAGGTTGAAACAAAGCACGGTCTGATCAAATAACTTTTCTACTACTGCGCGAGTCAGGTCAGGCGGTTCGATCACGAGCTCTTTATTTGTTATCAATGAGATGAATAATAAATTCTATTTATAGTCTCAATTATTTATCGAATTTCAAATTAATATCTGCAACTGATGTTTCAATTAATACTGAAATCGGATCAATTGTTCGGTGAAACCGTCCGCCGATATCTAATTTGTTATTCATACAAAATAATACAAGCAAAATTAACAAAATAATTGGAGCTAGAATTTTGCCCGTCGATTAGTTCGAACTGACGCGTATACGCGGCATAAATGTTTGAATCTGATTATCAAACTTTTGGGATACGAAATTTTGTAATTTGACAAAAACAAATGTTTGTCACTAGATGGCATGATTGATTGCTCCGACAGTGAATGTTGTTCGCACGTAAATTGCACGGAGCACTTAATGTGCATCGCAAGCAGCGATCCTGTCGAGGTGTTACTTCGCAAGCAGCCGCCCAGCGTGACAGCCGAGTTCTATCAGCGTGTCAAGTTCCTCGTGGAGGAGAGGAGTGTGCAGAGCTACGCCCACATGGACGAGTATACCGAAAAGTAAGAGCCCAGTCTTATCTTTCAATCAGTTCAATCGTGTGAATCGTTCGCTGTTTGACTAACATTTTTGTCTCTTTTTTCGCACCATAAAAAAAGACTCAAATGACAAACAAAAATATTCAGGATCGTCAGAAACTGAAGTATAAAGTTGGGAGTCAATAAAAGGAGGACGAAAAGCAAATGAAAATCAAAAATACATATATATAGAAAATATCTATCTAGACCGGAAATGAAAAACGCAAATTGTAGATTTTTTTTTTCAATTTGAAAGTAAAACGGAAGTAGAAAAAACGAAGGTTTTGTGCAAAACGATTTGATGTTTAGTTGTACAAATAACAAAACGGGATCGGAAGAAAATAAAAGACGACGAGTGGGACGGCAATTCGCGATGGGAAAAGCGAACGTCTCATATCGACAGCATAATTCCAATTTGAATCTTGTGCTTCAACGAATCGGCTTAACTTGTATTTCAATATGCGCGAGGCTTTCCAATCACAACCAAAGATATAAAGCCGTCGGATTTGTTTGTTTTATTTTTTTTTTTCTTCGAATTCGGACTCTGTTGATATGCAAGTAAGCCACCTTGATTCGAGGGAAACAAACACTTCCGCCAATCACTTTCAACTTCCCATTCCCTGTGTCGAAAAAAAAACCTTCCCTCCTTCGAGTGTCAGATGCATTTTTTTTTCTTTCGCCCTACAGTTGCAATTCTACTTGCGTTCAGATTAACATTTTTCTTAGTCTCGTTAATTTTCTTTGCCCCTGTTCTCTGAGTCGAGTCAAAACATAAGTCGTTTTCCAAGTGAAGAAAAAAAGACTGACATATAGTTTTATTATTCTTTCATCATTTTGCGTCAGACAGAAAAGTCATTATCGCGATAGAATTTAATCGCACAGCCTTTTTTTTTCTAATAAAAATGCACCCGCGTTGTGACGGACGCGAAATTAAAGCCCCGCACTCTAAACTCATCGATTTTTCCTGATTTTCATATTTGAATTTAGATTAATTTTTATCCCCTGTCTTTGAGTTTGAGTCACGTTCATTTATAACGAAAATGCAACTGATCCTCGAGGGATTCGTGTACATTGTCTAGTGTTATATCCTGTGTGTGCACTCTACCATTAACCCACACCAAAAATGATCTATCAGACTCAATGATTAACTCGAATTACCAGAAGATCCATGACGACATATTTCTTTCATACAATTGTGTGTTTTTAGAAATCAAGAAAAATTGTGTCTGTTGTTCAAATTCGAGTCACTTTTGTTTGTGTGAATTTTCAAAAGCTTGTTGAGTTTGAAGTCTTAGATTATCTTTTTTTTACATTTTTTTTAGTATCTGCATCCGTTGGGACAGTGTATAAAAACATAAAAAAAATCAAGATAATGAAAAAAAAATGCAAAGAAAAAAAATTTAAAAAGGATCCAAAGCAATAAGAAAAGACACTGTCCTGGCACCTAACGATTTTACAGGTTCAAAAAGTAGGTGCGAATGGCACCAGGGACAACACTCAAGTTTGAACCGGTGATCAAATTTGGAAAAAGAAAGTCATACAACAAACTATTGTCAAATCTAAATATAAAAAGAAGGAAAAAAAGCATTGTGACCGTTTTTGAAACAAGTCGCAATGCCAAGTTTAGTTTTCATTTGGTGAACACGAGTTTGAACTTTGTAAACGATGTTGATTTTGATTGCCGCCGTATAAAAATAAATAGTTGACAATGTTCAGCGACAAACAAATGCAATTGAAACTCGCGACTGAAATCACAAAATCTCAATTAAACGGTTAAACAAAGGCAGCGGCGCATTTCCGCGTGCCGAAAAATATTCATTACAATGAAATTTGCAAAACGTGTATCCGCCAAGCAGCTGCTATACAATTTTGCATGTTCTGATAACATTATGCAGGCGTGCACTTAATTTAGTACACTTGCATATCATTACCGCTGCCAAATGCGTGTCAAATTAGCTCAAGCCGGCACTTCACTCGACACGCGTAAAGGTTTCAATTAACATTTGACAGCCATAAATGAACGATCAAAAGATAAAAAAATATGAAACAAAATAGAACCGCGGCTCAAATTTCCAGCAGAGGCTTGAAATAATGGCAAAACGTAATTTGCAAACTGATCTTGCTACGAAGCAACAGTTTCAAACTCGTGTTTACCAGTAATGTAAAATTGTTCGTCGAGCAAGCGAGTGACTGTGCGTTCATGTGCGTGACTGTGGTGGCGCCTGTCCTCAGGGCACGGTGTCATTAGTTTGTGTTCACGTCTATTGTTCTTGTAAAGCCAAGTTCTCCGTTGCTCTGAGATAAGAATGTCATAAAAGCTGATAAAACAGCTGCCAAAATTAATATCTAATTTTTTAACAAAAGAATACAAACAAAAATAATACGTTCAATCACTGAAGAATTAACTGCGAGAGAAAATGTTTATTGATAAAATTAAATTTTGAGTATAAAAATAAAAGAAAAAAAGGGAGTTGAAATTAAAAAATTAAAATGAGAGAGCAGCGCAGTGCTTGTCAGCAAAATGTGAGTTCTGTGACCGTGGTAACACCCTTTCTTCTCGTTGGTTTTCTCCCACACGTAGTGCGTACTGGAGTTCCTTTACACCGCGGTAAGTTGCAGCTCAGCTCTGGCTAATCGTTCGTGTCCAAATACTTATGCTCGTCGCTCGATCATATATCATTTATTTATTATCTCCTTCCTTTCATGGTCTGTATTACATATAGCCCGTTGTCTTATTTCTTTGTTTGTTTTTTCTTTTCATTTGATTGTCACGCGTACTGTCAAGCCTCACACCCCGATCAACCGGTGCGAATCGTATCTCACGTTACCAATCATCAAACTTAAAACAAAAAAAGTCGAACTGTCAAACTTGTAATAAAAAAAAACAGTATAGAATCTTTACAGAACAAAAGATTATATTTAAAACAACATTTATATTCAACGTATAAACCGTTCTGTTATTTTTTTTTGTATTCAATTTTATTTACTATTTCTTATGCTGAAACAAATTGTGTTGTTAAAAAAATTTCAATTGTCTTCTTATGTATTCATTTCATGGGATGAAAAGAAATTTGATTTGAAATTTTGGATTTCTCAAGATTTTGGTAACGCGATCCGTCACCGAGTTGCGGATGGAGAGATACATACCCTGGATATGTATAAATCTGTGTGCGAGCGCGCGTGCGCGTGTGTGTTGCTTTTTAGTTCGTACTGTGCTTATCTTACTTTCTGCAAAGTCCCCCTTTTAAATCCCGTTTCATCCGGTGACCCGCTGATACAAAGCGACGTACCTGTCGGAAGCGATTTGACGCGGGCTCACGAGCAGCCGTGTGCTCGCTCCAATTTCGCTGCTTTTCGTTATTGAATCGAAAATCGCTCTGTATCAGACGGCAATCACGAAAATTTGCGACGCCAAAAGTTGATCAAAAGAATGATAAAACAAACACTCTTGGCAGAGCAACACTTTCGGAATTGAAAATTACAAAAAAAAGGAAACATAATAAAAAATTATCAATCGGCTGAAACGTTTCTCGTCATCCAACCACTTATCATTTTTGATCGACTGACAACTACAGTCATGTTTTGTTGTCGCGTCACATTTGTGTAATCATGTATTGTCTTGTCTTTCTGTCTGTATAGTGCAGCAACTTTGCTTCCCGTATTAGTCTAGTTTTTGTGTTCATTTAACGTGCAAAATCAACCGACACTAGAGCACTCAACAGCTGTCTGTTTGTGTTAGTGAACGTCAAAAACACCGTACACATTGTTCTTCAAAAAAGAAAGAATAAAAGTCAAAAAAAGAGAAAATAAAATACCAAAAAAAAATATTGACGAAAAAAAATATTTGTTCCATTTTTTTTCTTGTCTGTTTTGTTATTCCGATGTCTGTATTTTTCGTCACGTGTTTGAGTTCGCTGAAGTTTGTGTACCGACAGTTTGACATGTGATCTAATCTGTACCAGTATGAGACATTGAACCAAGATTATCGAGGACAAATTAACGAATTTGAAAAGAGAAAAAGAAAACGACCATAAAAGGATTTCATAAAACAAAAAGGAAAAAAGAAAAATTATCACAAATCCAGAATCCTGTCCAGCCTCTTGTCTGCGTCTTTTTTACCACTGTCTCACTTTACAATCCCCCAACTTCTCCTATCATGTGTATGTCTCACTGTCTTCCCCGATTTTCCCCTTCCTTACTTTCTTCTATCTATTTCTCTCTCGTCTATCTCTGTCTCTCTTTATCTTTTTCGCTCCCCCAAACCACACTTGTAACGCCGGTTTCCTCCATTTTATTATTCAGTTTTTCAACAAGAACTGATCCGATAGAAACTAAACAAAGAGTAGAATATAGTATAGAGATGCAAAGTAAAACCAAAAAAAAGAAAAAATAGAAAAGAACATAGAAGCAAATAACAAAACGAATGGCAGATGATAAAATGAAAGATGTAGTCAAACCAAAGATAGGCAAACGATCAAATGAACGATCACCGATTGGGTAACTTGCAAATTGTTGCAGGATCGGGGGTGCTAAGGTAAGAGACAATGCATTTCCCAAAACGAAACAAAACTTCTCATCCTGATTGTCTGATACGGTTTTTAATATGAAAAGAAAAAAGAATTAGCAAGTCCAACAATTGCAAGTTACTGCAATCGGAGGGGCACAAATCGAGATGAATCGAAGCACTGCCCGTCTCTGGATCGATTAACCGCGGGGGGGAGATAGTCGCGAGCACGATTCGATCTTTGCGTCTGAACTTTGACGTTTTTTCGTTCTCCAATTTCTTCCCAACACAGCCCCCGAGATAACGCAGCTAAATAAATTGCATTTTCGACGCCCGGAATTTGTTGATTCGAAATAAACCCCGCGCCATTTGCTTTACATGGGTTTCTCCTTTTTTTTTCTGTTCCGCCCAGCCTTTGTTTCACTTGTTTTCTCTCTTTTTCGGTTTTCAGTCCGCAACTCGACGTCGAAAATCGGGATTGTTCTTTTTTTCATCATTCTTGTTTCGAGTTCCTTTTAGGTATTACCAGATGACATTGCAGTTTTTTGTTACAGCGTACTTCTAACAGACACACCCGCGTATGCACTCACACACAGATGTTGAAAAGTTTCGACTTTGCCCATCAGTTCTGGCAGAGTCGCGAGCGTTTGATGAAGGGATCGGCTTTGAGAGAGAGTTGCTCGCAGATGAGAGACAGTTAATAGAACCAGCCGAGTTGATCTCTTCATTAGACATTCGCGTGGCCGCGCCCGACGACGGGGTGCATCAAAACCCAAGGTCACGTCACGGTCAACAGAGTCTTTAATCAGTTTTGTCATCTCCTCGGATGGACCGATTGGGTTTTGAGACCCCGACGACGGGCAATAATCTTGTGCATTTATTTGATCCCCCCGGAGGCTGTACGGGACGGTCTTGATATTATTAAGCCCTTTGTCATGTACCCAGCACTTACGTGACTGCTTTCGAAGTACATGTATATGCGAGCTCTCCAACTTTCGATTGGTCAGATACCCATTTATACCACCTGAGTTTATTCATCATTTTGTTTACGTATTATATTATACGTACACGATATTAATGCATGTCATATTCTATTTCATACGAAACTTACTTTTTTCTTTAGACAATGTGCACCTCGAGTGAATTACACGCGGCTGTCCGGCGTCTTTTGCCTGCAAGCAAGAAGCCGGAGAGTCACAGAACGTTTGCTTCAACAGTGTCAGAGATAAAAAAGGGAATAGATGATGAACTTTGCAAAAAAAAATGATAACACAAATAAATCTGATTTTTTTGTAACAATTTTTTATGCTTTGTTTTATTTGTCAGTTCTTTTTTGTAACTGATGTTTTTTTAAGTTTAGAAAAGTTGTTTTTTAATGTAAAAAAAATTAAAGAGATTCAAGTTGACTGTAAAAGCAAACGGTACTGAGAGGAATGTCGAGGAAATGTCTACATGAGAGCTGAGTCTTATAATGTGAATTTGTAACAGCCGTGTCGCAGTAATGCGGGGCCAGGTAGTCACGGAGCAAGGCCTTGGTATAATAGGCATCCGCGTATCGGTCGATAGGGAATCTCGTCTTGGATTCACTCTGACTAGAAAAGGCGGATGGTAAGTTTACAATCAAATTTTGATATAAAAAAAAGTTGAATTTTTTCAATCAGTTTCCTTCAAAAATCTTTTAAAACCGAGTTTAAAATTTGCAAAAATGAAGAGAAAAAAAATCAAATAAACTTGCACTTTTGGAACACGTTCAAGTTTTGTTTTGTTTTTTTTTTTAAGTTTCGTTTTGAACGGAAGAAAGAATAAAAGCATTTTTTTACAACTTTCTGACTACAAAAGTACCCTTTTGACAAAAGCAGAAAAGTATTACAAATCCGGTCGAATATCTTTCTCTTTTATAAAGATGTTTAAAAAAATGCTTGTCTTGAAATCACATTTCCTTTCCTGTGAAAGCAGTCGAGAAATATATTGACAAGCAATAAATACGTAAATTCACAAGTCAGACTTTTTTTTTCTTAAAACGTTATATATTTTTCACGATACTTATTTCTCTTGCAACTTATCCATTACAACTAATGTTTAACAAAAAAAGAAGATAGTAATATCAATTTCAAGGTCAAAATAAAAGTGCAAGGGGAACTAATTGAGTTTCCAAAATTAAGCTTCCATGAAACCAGTTCAAGTTTTGTTTAAACTACCACACAGTAAAATTTACACATACATAAACACCGAAACTGAAATATCCTCCAACAAGTTCATCCGAACAATAATATATAGTAATAATACTTTATATCGTTAAAACTTTCGTTCAAAGTTCAAGGAAGGAATATCTCATTTTACGTATATACAGATTCAAAATTGAAACCATGCGTATGATGGATAAATTTTCGTCAGTTTTCGGTTCACCTTTGTGTGTGTATCGATGTCAAACTCATAATCGAAACAGACTGACCAAAAGCTGCGTTGCAGGTTCGACGTTCTCGTGAACGGAGGCGGCGCGGTGACGTTGCAGTTCCAAAGGAGCCCATTTCAGCCTTCTATCAAAACCGTGTTTGCACCTTGGAACCAAATCGTCGTGCTGCCGCCCATCGTCATGACCCTCAAGGAGTCGGAAACCTTCAAACCAAACGAAGCGCCCCGGCTAAGTTTCGGCAGTAAGTTTCTCACCAATAACTATTAAATTTGGATAATTACACGTTAAAATACACATCCCGACGCAACAATTAATTTGGGCGGCTATTAATTGGCCCCGTCGGGCCAATTTGAACGCTTCGAAACGATAATGGATTCATTGTGGGAGAAGGATTTGTCGTCGCGAGACAGTTATTATAAGAAATTGGTTTCCCTTGAAATTGAGTTGACTTACATTCAGGTCGGATTTAATCAGTTCTAAGTAGTTCTCAAATTAGTATGAGGTGCGTTTAGGTAAGTTCGCTTATCGAAGTAACTTGTCAGCCAGTCAACTTAATTTCTCATGGCGAATCGAACAATTCGTTCCAACTCCCGTTATAACCCCGAGCCCATGGCTCGTGTCAAGTCAATGTCTCCTTTTTATAACAAAAAAGAACAATCATTTTCATCAACTGCCTACAATTTGACAAGTTAATTAAAATTTTATCACAACCAAGTGCAAATATAGAAGAAACGTTTATGTAGTCACTTTTTGAATATTGCAAAATGATAGTGGGAAAACATTTTGAAATGTCTAAAAAAAAGTTTGATCAAAAACATTATTTGTTGCTGTGCCGAGATCTTTGAAAAAAAAAAACACACTCAGTTGAATGTTTTCACTGATAGTTTTTAATCGTAGTTGTTTAATACAACTTTGTCTGTCACAAATATTCATGTAAAAATTTTCATGAATATTTCCCGTTGGTAAATAAATAACAAAACATAAAGTATAACTTGCAAACGGGAATTTGAGCGATGAAATTTATCACCGACTGAAAAACATGAAATTTCAATCTCAGAAGCCGACATCAATTTGCATTCGATCAATGGGGGATGTTTGGCGCGCGCTAAACGACAATCGCAAACACAACTCTTTGAACTCTTAATTACCGCTTTTTCAGCAACAACATTCGCAGAATTTTCGGGCAACATATTTGCAAACCACGAGCCCTGCATGGACCACGACCACGAGACCCTACGCCCGATCATCGTAGAAACGTGGATGCCGGAAAAAGTGGGCGGACTGGCCGGGGAGAGTCTCATTTTCGCCGAAACGCAGGTAAAACAAACAGCTTTGGTTTGGCGTTAAAAAATGCGCCCTCCCATCCCGGGAGCCAACAAAATTTGCATTAAATAACGTCTCTGTGTGTGTCGGCAGATCGTGCAAGAGTCAATTGAAATTCCCGGGTCGAATGTGTACCTAATGTACCTCAGCAGCCAGGCGGCCGGTTACATGTCAATTGTGCGCATGCAATTAACAGAAGCATACACCCCGAAGTCACTAACACACGTGCACGTGCACGTGGAGATCGAGGGCTCTTTGTACACGAAAACGTACGAGGCCGACCCCAATCTCACTCACACGTTCGCTTGGAACAAACGTAACGTGTACAAACAAAAAGTCTACGGCATCGCCCAGGCAAAGATTTCGGTCGGCTATCAACACTCGACGTGTCGCCAGATCATTTGGGAGACCCAGACCGCCACCCTCACCGGCTTCGACGTCAATATCTCCGAGCTTGGTGGCTGGGGCCTCGACATCCACCATCATTACAACTTCCATGAGGGCATACTCCAAAAGGGCGACGGTTCGACTTTGCATTTTAAAAATTATCCGCGCATGGTGAAGGTCGTCATGGGCACCGGCCTGCAGCGGAGCTTCGAATGCGACAACTGTAATGGCCCGGCTAAGGACGCCCGCCTGTTGACCCCCGTCGCTTTGACGAGCGGCCCGGATGGCAGCATTTACGTCGGCGACTTCAATCACGTCAGACGAATCGATCCTGCTGGCAATGTCAATACGGTTATGATTCTCAGGTACAGTTCCGTCGCGAACCGTATTCTTTTCTTTCATATTTAATCAATGTTGATTAAAGAGAGGCAGACGCGATGTCTCACAACTTTTTCAACTCGTTCCAAGAAAGATGATTGCAAAACTTGTGTGCCTCCTAAAGATCAATCTAACTGGGGTTTCCTTCTTCTTCCTTTTTCTTATCTTTTTTGTTATCGAACTTGATTGCAGTGCCACCCAAGTGGCGTACCAATATTATCTGTGCGTGTCGCCCGCCGATGGCCACCTGTACATCTCCGACCCGGAGAAACATCAGATCCTGCGTGCGCTGTCGCTGAAAGACGTTGAGGACCCGACGATCAACATGGAGGCCGTCGTGGGAAGCGGCGAGCGTTGCATCCCAGGCGACGAGGGACACTGCGGAGACGGCGGCAACGCGCTCGAGGCGAAACTGGCGCACCCGAAAGGTACGAGCATACATTCGTAATCACAAAACCCCAACGGTCAGAAATGGAACGGCAACGTTTGGATACATAGAATAGTAGAGTATCGCTCGATAAATAAACTTCAGTTGATTAATTTTCATAGCAACTTGGACGGTTGTGTTTCATAGACGGTCTGCGCGCTCTGTTGATGTTGCCGCAGTTGTCTCAACATCGCAATATCTCCGTTGAATTAGATTTACCCGAAATTAGATGCAGTTTGCGCGAGCAAAACATGTGGCTCTGACAAAGATTTTGTTTGCCTCTGTGCTTGGCATAATTAATTAGCATTTTCTTTTTTGTTTGTTTGTGCAGGAATTGCCATTGCCGCTGACAAGACGATGTACATCGCCGATGGGACAAACATAAGAGCAGTGGATGCCCTTGGGATCATCCACACTTTGGTGGGACACCACGGTCACCACAATCATTGGTCGCCAGTTCCCTGCGTCGGTGCTGTTTCTGCGAGTCAGGCCCAACTTCAGTGGCCGACGGGTAACCAATCCAATTCGATCAGAATTGCTTGTTAGGCCAGTTGGAATTTGTTCACGGCTGACTGTTAATTTTTTTTAGGAATATCGTTGAGTCCACTGGATGGTTCGCTGCACTTCATAGACGACAGATTGGTGCTAAAATTAACGAGTGATATGAAGGTGCGTGTCGTGGCTGGAACTCCTCTCCATTGCAGCAACAGTGCCGAGCCACAGAAGACCAACTCAACCCTCGCAATGAGTATCCGACAGAGCAACGAAGTCTTGGGGTCTGTTCTAGCCATTGCCTTTAGTCCAACGGGTAAGAAACTAAGAAATAATGAATAAATATTTAGTCAGACTCAGTCCCCATTGGTTCAAATTATTTCTACTGATTGGAGATGGTTTTTAATTTGAAAATGTTTTTTGCAGGCGAGCTCTACATAGCAGACAGTGATTCCCACCGAGCCAACTCAATCAGAGTGGTTCACTCTTCCGGCAAGATGTCCCTCTTCGCTGGCCAACGCCACGACGAATCGTCCAACCGAGGGATCTGCGAGTGTACCAACAACTCAACGACGCCAACTGGCTCCAAACTGCCCGAAGCCTGTTCCTGCATCGACGAGTCGTCCAGCAGCACGGAAACTCTGCTCTCCTCGAACGCCAAGTTCATCGCCATCTCCGCCCTGACGGTGGCGCCAAACGGTGTCCTCCACGTCGCGGACCAGGGGAGCCTACACATCCTCGCGTTGGAGCCCTACCTGCCGAACCACGACGAGAGCGGCGACTTCCACATCCCTTATCCGCCGTCCAACGAGGTCTACGTGTTCAATCGTTACGGCCAGCATGTCGCTACGAAGGATCTGACCTCGGGTAAAACTCGCTACGCGTTTTTGTACAGCAAGAACACGAGCTTCGGCCGTCTCAGCACCGTCACCGATAGCGCCGGCAACAAGATCCAATTTCTGCGAGATTACAGCAGCGCGGTGAGCTCGATAGAAAACACGCAGGACTACAAGACGGAGCTGAAAATCTCGGGGGTCGGTTTCCTGGAGAAGCTGTCTGAGAAAGGCCGGGAGGAGATCACTCTTAATTACGACAGCGAGACGGGTCTTCTAACCAGCAGATCGGGGGTGAGTATTTTTCTCATCGATTTTGGATATCGAGTTGCTCGCCAATTAATTGCATTCATAATTGTCGACTTGCTTGTTTTACCAGGGCCGGGAAACTTATGTATACCATTACGATAATTACGGACGCGTGATTGATGTTATTCTACCCACTGGCGAGAAACTGAAGCTGAGCTCCGATCTGTACGAACAAGAGAGTTTAATTGTGAAGGTGAAGGCTCCTGTTCAGGGACTGAAGATGGGCGACGATCAAAGGGTCATTAAGTTTGTTATGAAGAACGATCGATCCAAGCTGCTCACCATCACCAATGGTAAAATTTCGAGACAGAATTTATTTCGTTCAAATTGTCAAATCAAAAGTCAAGGATAAACAATTGCTTGTTTTATTTCTTCATTCATCATCAATATTTTTTTTATTCTGATTGTTTTGCTTCAATTGTCCATCGCAGGAGAGTCGAGCAGAAAGCAGGTCGCCTCCTATGACAATGCGACTTGCGAGGTCTCCCTGCCAGGTGGTGGTCGATTAGTCAGCGCAGCGACGGCCAAGCATCCGTTGCTGGAAGCTGCGCTTCCGGTGGAGGCGGAAATGCTGCCCATGTGGAGCTCCCAATCGATGTCCCTGGGCGAGTACACAAACGTCATGAACACGGTCTACAATTTGGTCGGCGATGTTAGCCACTTACAGCAGACGCTGAACCGTGAAATTTGGGTGAACGATAGTCGCGTGCTCGGCATTGAGTTCGATCAGGCACACAGCCGCGAAACCTTTTACGACAAAACGCGCATACCACTGCTGACAATTACGTTCGACCAGACGGGCCAGCCGATCTCGTGGCAGCCGCAAACCTACGGCCACAATTTGACGTTTTCCTATGACAAGTTCAACAGGGTCAGAAGCTGGCAGTGGGGCCCCGCCGGCGAGACTTATGCTTACGACAGGCGCAGCCGCTTGTCGGAGATCACCAACGAACTGGACGGAACGAGGTACGTTTTTCTGGGTCACGAACCAAATCGAAACTCCAACGAACGGAATGATTGTACTCGCTTTTACTTTTTGTTTCTATCAGGCGTTTCACGTACAACGACTTCAACGTGCTATCGAAGATCACCCTGGCGAGCGACAGGTACTTCACATTGCAGTACGACGAGGACGGCGGCTTGCGACACATAGTCCTGCCGTCAGGAACCATGCACAGCTTCTCCTGTCAGGCATCCATTGGTTTCCTACGAGTTACTTATACCCCGCCAGGAACTTCTAAATCCTACTTGCAGCATTACAGTCACGATGGCAAGTTACTGCAGACGGTGTTTCCCGGGGACGGTGCTAGGATAGTTTATAGGTTTGCAAATTTTTTACCGCATTTAAAGGCATTTAACTTTCCTAACCGATCATATTTTATTTCCTCGTTCTTTTTTTTATTTTACATTTTAGATACCACACCACAGGCCAGCTGGCAGAAGTGGTGCACGGTGACGGAAAAAGCGAGATGAAATACACCGAGACAGGCTTACCTGCCGAGGTTATCCACTCGGAACGCACAGATATGGAGTACCGATGGGATTATCAATACAACGCCGGACTGCTCGTTGAAGAACGTATAGACTTCGGAGCAAAAGCCGGTCTGAGCAATGCGAAATTCACGTTCGAATATGATTCGAATTTCCGTCTGGTTGCAATCCAGGGCAGAATCGGAGGCCAGACCTTACCGACTCACGTTTTGGCGTACAGCTCGCGAACTGGCACTCCGGAACAGATCGGACAATTCAAGATATTCCGGCCGAAGCACAACGAAACCATTGTTTCGGATGGCACGGCGGTGATCTCTCGGTTGATTAATATGCAATTTTTGGAAACTCAGGTATGTCCTGATTACCATAGTATTTCAAGTCTTAGTCGATGATCCAATTTTGCAATTCAAATAATGTTTCAATTTCAAAGCGTAATTTTTTTAAGGTGAGAATATTTTTTTTTTTTTGAAATTTGGATTTCTTTTTTAAGGTGACAGTAACAATGCACAGCTTGGAGGTGTTCCGCATGGAGTTCACTCATGATGCACAAGGTCGAATCAACCAAACACGCACATACACGCGCAACGTCGGTGTCAACACGTACACAAATATCAAGAACTTTACTTGGGATTCGGATGGGCAGTTAAAGGGCGTCGAGGCTCAAGAGCCTTGGGGCTTTACGTACGACCCGAATGGAAACATGCTATCTCTGACATACCGAGGAAATACCATTCCGATGGAATACAATTCCGTGGATCGTATCATCAAGTTTGGCGAAGGTAGCTACAAGTACGACAACAGAGGATTGGTGATTCAGAACGCAAGAGAAGAACGATTCAGTTACAATGCCAAGGGGCTGCTGGTCAGGGCTACCAAAAAGGGACGGTTTGACGTCAGGTATTTATTTGGCGAATTAACTAAATCTTTGTTAATTAATTTCACGGTTGAAACTACACGCAGCAAACTCAAATGTCGTTTTGGTCCCTTTTAGATACTATTACGACCACTTGGATCGTTTGTCAACCCGCAAAGATAATTACGGAAACGTGACACAGTTCTTCTACACGAATCAGAAACGGCCGCGGGAAGTGAGTCAGATTTATAACCCGCGGGACGGAAAACTGATGTCGCTGGTTTACGATGACAGGGGTCACCTGATATTCGCACAGGTTTACCGTTACAAATATTACATCGCCACCGACCAGTGTGGCACCCCCGTGATGATTTTCAATCAATACGGCGAATGGATACGAGAGATTATGAGGTCGCCTTATGGCCACATAGTTTATGACTCGAACCCCTACTTGTACCTGCCAATCGACTTTTGCGGCGGCCTTCTGGACCAGGTAACTATCGATTTGCCATCAATCAAACTGCCGCCCCACTCGCAGTTTATGATTCATATTTTTGTCCGTGCGAAATAGGTGACGTCGCTGGTTCACATGCCAAATGGCAAGGTATACGATCCCCTGATTGGCCAGTGGATGACTCCCCTCTGGGAAAACGTGCTGGACCGGGCACTAACACCGACTCATCTTCATCTGTATCGGTTCAACGGCAACGATCCAATCAACGTTAGAAACCGAGAGAGAAAGAAACACCCGACTGGTATGAATAGCTATGAATTATTTAATCTTTTAATTGAAGTGCCTTGAATTGCTACGTCGTTTGCCGCAGATTACATCGGCTGGCTGTCTCTGCTGGGATACGATTTGAAGAGCATGGCACCGCAGCTATTCCCGAACAAACTGCCAGACAGTCTGATCCCGCCTTCATTGAAACCGATGACCTCGATTCTCGGCAGACGTAGACGAATAACCAATCTGGGCATCCAATCAGGATTCCTAGCGCACGTGGCTCAGAGACATTCCAGCGATGCAGCGGCACTCTCTGTTCCTCCCAGATCTGCCCTGAAAAAGGACATGACCAACGATCTGATGGTCCCCAGTAGGTTGGGCTCTGCATCTGAACCCACCTTTGGAAAAGGTAAAATTTGTCCAACGTTATAAGTACATTCGTATCTATCAAAATCAACATTTCTTCAACCGAAATTCTTCTCCCAGGTATCCTCGTGTCCAGACTATCCAACGGCCAAGCGGTGGTGTCGAGCGTTCCGGCAGCGGATCACATTTACCGTGATGTGTTCACCAGCGTGTTCAACGAGTCTCACTTCCTTCCATTCACTTTCGTTATCCACAGTGCCCAGCAGGACGCCTTCTACTTCGTTAAAGAAGAGAGTTGGAAGGTCGCCGACGACCGCAACCAGATCAAACGACTGGGCGGCCACGTCAACACCACCTTCCACGAGAGCTCCAACGTGAGCGGCACTGGCGGTAACGTCATGGACGTGAAGATGCACGGGTCCAGCTACGTCATCAACTTGAGATACGGTACCAGCGCGGAGAAGGAGAAGCAGCGGCTGTTGCACCATGCCAAAGCCAGCGCCCTACGCAAGGCCTGGCACAGGGAACGCGAGGCCCTTAAGACCAACGCGCCCACGGTCGTCGACTGGATGGCTTCCGAGCAGGACGAAATTGTGAAGAGCGGTCAGGCGTCTAATTACGAGGCTGAATATGTGCACGACGTTCAAGTGTACCCGGAATTGGCTGAAGATCCTTATAATGTCAGGTAATGGACGGATGTTTGGCTTGGTGTTTTTGTTTCAACTAGATTTTATAAAGTCGATTTGAACTAGGACTCTCGATCCAGCGCTAATCCAGGAGGAAGTTACGAGATCGCAGATAAAGCCGCTATCAAATAACGTATTCCAGGTGTTACGTCCAAAACAATCTGATTACCAAGTGACCGGATCCCCGTGCTAATCCTTGCAATATATGTTTTCCCGTTGAATTTTCATGATTGGGCTGGAAAGTCGTAATGTGCTTGTGTGTAATTATGCGTGCCGGATCATTTGACAGGCATGAAATTATGGCGAGCGCCAATAACTGACTTTGTTAAATAATCCATATGATTTTGTTCAATGATCCTGCCTAATTTCGGTCAACAACGCAGTGCATTACGGTTCATTAGCTTGTTCGCATTGATAAGACAACGACCTGACTGATGCACAGATCCTCATGCCCTAATTTTGAAAGGGACTTTGGAATTTAGAAAAAAACGTTGGTTTCAACATTCGGATTTCAATTTCTGTTTTACAGATTCGTCAAGAAAACCACGACCGCAACCTCGGCCACGAAGAAGCGCCGTCGAAGGAGGGGCGCATCCAACTCGAACATCCTCAAATGGTGGGGAAAGTTCTGCTAAGACGACGTCATTTTTTTCTCTTAGGCTGCGCGTTTGTTCTGTGACCCTTATTTTGGAGCACACGCGGGACGATATTTTGGTGAAGCCCGCGTGTGTTGTGGATAGGAACTCGGAGGAAAAAAGAGAAAGATGAACTAGAGAAAAATTGAGAGAAAAAAAAGAAAACTCGTCGCAACACGACGCAGCGGACTACATTATAAAGAATTTTATACCAAAATCTATTTGTGTATTTCAAAGATGCCAAATATTATGGTTATATATATATAAATATATATTTATGTGCAATTATACATACACTGCCATTGAGACACGATTCACGAGATCGTAATTTTCCGTAATTTTTGTCGTAGATTTAATCGAGAAATGAGATTTAATTGAGAAAAAAAATAAAAGATGAGTAGCTGAAAATGAAGAGAGAGAGAGAGAGAGGGAGGACAGTGAAAAATGAGATATCAAAAGCGATTAGAGGGCAAGAATTGTGCGCGACTCGGGCATAATATCAGAATGGAATGGTATGATTTATATAAAAATAAAGCAAATCTGCAATTTATTTTTTACTTCGTGTCCGTTTCTATATGAAATGATATAATATGAATAACAAAAATATATATATATATATATGAATGTGTATACACGTTTCCTGTGGCGCACGAGTCGCGTACAATCGAGACCACCTGTGAAAAGATACGATTGCGATATAACTTGGATATTTTTTAAATGTAATGACAATGTAATATATTGAAACGCGCGGGTTTATCGCAACAAATGAAACAATTGGGGCACAATTAGACTGTCGTCCAGGTGCTGCGAATCGAGTCTCGCGTATAAAAAAGAAGGTGTTTGTGCATTTGCGAACTAAAACGGACTTTAACTGAAATATAGGCTGTAAAGGTAGGTTTAAGAACTATAACTCGCTATGAGAGTATGGATCGACGTTAAATATTTTCAGGATCAATTAAACCAATTGTAAGGGCAGATTATTCGAAACAAAACGAGAGCTTCGATTTTTCATTTTCGTTCCTTCGAAAAGAGTCGACGTTTGAAGTAACTCTACGGTTATGTCAAATTAAAAAAATATATATTATATATAAAATTATAAATTATCTGGTCGCTTATCGTGAAATCGCTGATATGAAAAAAAAAATGATAAAAATCCAAAAAAATGAGAGCAAAAGTGAGAAAGAAACAGAGAAAGAGAGAACGAGAGAATGTGCGTGGTATTTTGTATGCCGAAACTATGGATAAACTAAGAGAAAAATGATTGTCTAGATCGAACCCTATCAACTTCGTTTTTGCGTTCGTTTTTCGTGCTTTTCGGGCGATGCGCAATCGTTGAGGGCCCGTCGCCCGAAAAATTCAACAGAATTGTATATATTTTTCGAGGGACTGACAAGGTAGTTTTTTCAGAATAAATGAATTAAAAAAATGTTGACAAAAAATAAACGTGAAAATTCGAAACCCCAATTTCCAATTTGAACAAAGCTTTTAACAATTCGGGGGAGAGGGGGAGGAATGTGGATTAACGATAATTATCTTCAGAAAAAATGTAGTAATTACATGCCCTTTTGGTAAAAAAAAAAGAATACGAAGCCTTCCTTTCCAAATCTCGACACGAGGAATCAAACTAGTCAATATTTAGCTTTAAACACCGTCTACGTCTAAACTACATCTAACCGATTACTTGGTAAACAAAAAAATTAATTAAAAATGAATGGCAAACCCAAAAAGAACACTCGAAAAATAACTATGAAATAAAAAAAAAAGAATATTCGTAAAGATGTGTTTCCGGATCCTTCCGCATTTGCATGAACGATCAATGTACAATTAAATATAATACTGTGGATTTGTACTACATGTGTTGGTAAAAAGAAAAAAAAAACAAATTGCGATGAAAAAAAAGAAGACAAGTTGAAGAAGCCAGTGGAGAAGTTTGTAAATAATGAATATTGATATATTTATTGCTTGGTAGAAGAGTATGTACAATGTACATGCTACTGCACCAACTGGCCCCGTATTCGCTTACTCCCACCTTTTTCGAAAAAAAAAAAAAAAAATAAGAACAACAACAAAACAAATGCCACAGAAGTGGGACAAATGTTTCAGGAAAAACGGCTGCGTTGACTCTGTGTATTTATTCTCATTTGCCGATATTATTACGATATATTTTTTACTTTATGTAATTCGCTTCCTAATAAAACGAGTGTTTTCACGGATCCTGTAAATTTTCATTCAACCACCCCAGTCCAATAATTAATTACGGCAGAAGAATGTTAAAATTTTTAATTAAAAGGAAAAACATCCAAGGCAACATTAATTACAAAGTTGAATCCGAATATTAGAAGAATGGGGAATCAAATTTGCGGTACCTAAAAATTGCTAATTATGTTTAATTATTAGCTTCACGTTATCGCGTTACAGTTTCATTTAATTATAACCCGACGTATCTACATTTAACCACGAACCAGGTGATATTATTTAACGTCAGATTATTATCGCTTTGACGCAATGACGCGTGAGTTATTAAACTCCTAAAATTATAATTAACATTGAATTACTCTCCCAACCATTCTTATTTCCCAACCAAAACAATATTTCTTTCAACTTTGTTTTTTTTTTCAATTTTGTTAGACAATTTAAAAAATAATAAGTTGCTCATGTTTCTCATAATCATTTTTTTCATATTCAATAATAATGTTGGAAAAATGTTTTCTAAGTAGTTCTATTGTTTGTATTATCTCCTGGAAACCACTTATAAACGTGTCAAATGACAAGTATCACGATTGAGTAATAATTATAATTATAAATTTAAAATAATAATAATAATAACGATTTTGAAAAGATAAAATTTATATAATAAGAAATCTTATATATAAATATAAATCTCTTATAAGAAATAATAAAATTCAAATTCAAAGATTAGTACATGTTTATTTTTTTTTTATAAATGTCGTAGATTTGTACATTTGTTTGTTTATAAATTTGGTCAGTTCAGTTATATATTTGATTATTTTTCTTAGTTTCTTTTGCAATGAAAATATTATTTGTTTTTTGTTGATAAATCAATAACATGAACTTTCAACTTCAATTACAACCGTTTTCTTCAAAAATTTTTATTTTTAAAATATCCTAATTATATCTTATGTCACATTCACCCCAATGTACTGAAACAACCTGTGCTGTCCCTAAACTAGATTTTATTTCATTTTTATCCAGTTATTTTTTTCCACGTCATTCACTTTAAATATGCGTTGTTTTTTTATATTTTTCTTGATGGACAAGCGGCCAACCTGCCCACACTGTTCCGACATTACAATGTTTATTGTTAAAAAAGAATAAACCTCGATTATCCTGGACCGAATTGTGAAAGAAAGTCGCAACACGAGCAGAGATGTTGAAAGTTTGGCGCGCAGTTCGTGTATTGTTTACACTTTGGGTTATGGTGGTGTGTGGGCCCGGCGAGTGGCGCCATCTGTGTCGCGATGCGAATTCGCTGGACGGTGTGTGCGTTTGCGTACGTGCAGCTGTGAAACGCACGTGTGTGCGCGTGCGCACATACACTTTAGTGCCCCGTCTACACATGGCAAGACACGTTAATGTGCCGCTGAAGCGCGCACGAAAATAGCCCCCGACGAGTTATTTTCGCAGTGTGCCCGGTCGAATTGCGTGCGCCGTTCGCTCGGTCGCGGCTCCGACGACTCGCGCTCCAGGATAAGCCGCGAGCGCGTCGCCAAAGTGGTGTACGCAAGTTTGTATTTCCAAGTGGCGCGCAGTGCGGCTCGCCGTTTCGGCCAGGCTCGTGAGGGGCGGAGGACTCACGGTCCCAACCCGGGATTCGACCTTAGAGCGCGGCACCAGAGGCCGAGAACAGAGTGCGAGTAGGCGCGCGCGCGCGCAAGCCCGCGCGCGAGCCCGCACACATGCGCACCGCGCTGATAAAGCCCCGCGGCCGCTTCCACGCCAGTTATGTCTAGCAGCAACCTCACCGAGTAGTCGTGCACATCTCTGTCGACCAGCCACCTGGTGGACACAACCAGAACTGCCGACCGTCCAACCATAATTGTAATTCCCATGGCATTCTCTCAATAACAATACCAGCGCAATTCATCAGCGACCATCCGCATTCGCATTCTCTTTATTCGCAATTGTCTTTTAATCCATCTCGAACATTTTTCGCGCGCGAACCGCCTTTCGCGATCTTTCGCTGCTTTGTTCTCTCCCCGGGTGTTTTTTTTTTTTTTTTTTTTCATCATGATTCGTCGTTTGTGCGCAATTCCGCTCCAATTTTGACATTCACTTTCACAGATGTATCGGACTGAGCTCTGATATGTTTTTGCCTAAAAAAAATAGTTCACTGTCCGTTTGCCTTTGTTTTTCCTTGCCCATGGAGGATAAAGTTTGACAGGCACCATCAAGTGCTCCAATTTGTGTTTCGGGGTCTGTTTTTTTGCATCACAAGTTTTTTTAAAAATGATACTCAGTTTGAGTTGAGAATTGTCAACATGGCTTGACAAATCAGTGGTTAAGCATTTTTGCAAATCTTTCGTTATTGACTTCACGATTATATTTAGAACTCACTAAATGAATAACAGACTTAGCAGACATTGTATTTAATACCTCCTATCTCGTTTTTTTTCCTTTTTTTTTGGAATCTCTATCGATCATTAATCATTGTCAATTTAGGATCAATTAATACAATTAACGACCATCTAGACACGAGTACTTGAACATTTATTAATTTTATTAAAAAACTAATTTCCTTTTTCAATAATACATTTTAACAATTAAATGAAACAAGTCATCAATTTTCAATCATATTTTTTTTCGGCGCAACGGTTTAATGAGAAACTCCGAAAAATGAATAGCAGAGCAGAGGATGGTCTTTTGTAATTGATGATTTTTTAAATGGCTAATTTGCAAAATTGACTAATCGCTTAATCTCAACTAATGTCAAGACACATCTATTTATAACAAAATTTATTGGACAGGAACTCATATCATCTGCTACATTTCAAACGGCATCGTTTCATTTAATTACAATTTTTGATAACAAATTTGTGTTTATATTTCATTTGTTATTTTCATTTATTTCTTTTTTTTTTTATTGAATTTTTCAACCAAATGATTTAATAAACACGAAAAATCAAAATACAAAGCCGGTTAATTCGATTGATTTTATTCCGTCAGATAATTCTTTTAATTCGTCCGATACATATCGGCAATGTGATATTCAGCGTTGTTATATTCAGGAAATTGTTCAAATATTTTTTATATTATTAAATATCATGACAAAGCGAGCACCGATACCTTTGTTAAAAAAATGAGTCCACGCTCCAATCAACAACAAATTTGGTTTTCAGATTTTCACTTTATTTTCCAACGGCGTCAATTTCGTTGCATTTTCAACAAAATCAATTTCCTTTTTATCTGCGCGACATGTGTCTCTGTGTTAACAGGTGTTTAGTGACAAATAAATTACTGAGCAGCGTCACGGCGAAACTGTAATTCAAATATTTATCAAAATATGGTCAAACATTTTGCCGAAGGTTGATATCTATTTATGAAAACCGGCTCTACAACGCATCAGTTGCCAATTCGTTAATTTTGTTATTCTTTTTTTTTTTTTTTTTTTTACTTTCATTTGTTCACCACATATTACTAACGATATTATTACTAATATTATATTCTTTTGTTTCCAGGCAAAAATAAAAGAACCAAAAATTGATATAGAATCCGTAAAGTCAGATATCACAATTCCCCGAGAAGACAATGTTTTTGAACCCGTTGGATTTTCAGGCTCCATTGAAATGCCGACAGATATCAGATTTAATTACCGGACTGGGGTATTTCATTTTCATCAGTTTCGTTCATCAAGCGAAAACAATGGCGAGAAATTGAACACAGAGGGACGAGATGTAAAAGAAAGAAAAAAGAGAACCGAGCATCATGTCCGGCATATCGTTGGTCAGTCGAAAATTAAATCAACATTGGCTCGCTGATGTGCTCCAAGTTTGAATGGTAGCCTGGGATCGGACCATTTCCAATCACTTTGTCCTGATAAAAACCGATGACTAAGTTGTAGCGCAGAATTAAGGTCAGCATTATGGAAACACAACGCTCGGCGTCTTTCAGGCACACGTGCGTGAACCGAGAGTCCTCTTTTCGTTCTATTCCTGTTCTTTTCCTAGTCCGAGGCAGTGCCAAGTCGTGTTCCTGCGAACAGCTTTCATTCATGGTCTCGAGCCACGGCGCACATGAATAACAAAAGGATTCAAAACTCGAAAGGAAAAAACAAGCAAGAGGAAAACAAAGTTGGAAAAACTCAATCATGATTCAATATCAGTTGGCTGTGTTCCTCTCACGTTCGATTGGTTGCAAAATACGAGTTATTAGAGATTATGTTAATCAAGTTCAGACTTGAGACTAAAAATAGTCGGGATCGTTTCTAATTTGACGGTCATTTTCTAACGAGTACCAAGTCCGAGCGTTGTGAACATAAATAATTAACGTTGATTCCTTTTTACGTTTTCTTCTCTTCGTTAAAACCAACGAATGAAAATCTTGCCTTTAGGTTCAATGTTTTACCTTGTCCAATCAACTCGTTTTATTAATAACTTTTTTGCATCCTACTTTTAGACCCGCAATTCAGTTATTCCGAATTTAGCGAATCACCGATGTTAAATCTGAATTCTATTTTTGGTTCGAAGAGGGGCCAAGATTCTCTGCAAAGTGTACGTTTATATATATAACTGATGCAAAAATTATTGTTAAGAAAACAAAGAGGAAACAAAGTATAACTGAAAAGAAAGAGGCTTTTAAAGCTCAGTATGAGATTTGCGCGGGCAAATTTGAATCAGATTTTGGGTTTTAAATGAAAAAAGCTGCCTGAAATGACAGTGGCCCGCGAGCCAATCGCTCGTTTCCATCCGAGACTGTTGGCCGAGTGTCTCTAAGCGATACGAGCCTATGATCGCAGCTCCGCGAGCCTCGTTGGTAGTAGTTCGGTATCTTCATTATCGTAAACAAGCCCGGCGCACGGGACCATAGAGAAATACGACGAGGGCGCGGATCCCAAATAGCCTTTCATAAATCAACACGGCGACACCGTCAGAAAAAGCAGCGCACCCCCGTAAAGGAAAAAAAAACGTTGCACCGCAAGTTTGCATTCGCAAACAAACACGATCGCTTATTAGCCGCGACAATTGGCTATCACGCGAGTACGTCAACATCTCAACTTCGAATGTTCCTCGCGAAGCTGCTATGTCACGCCGCAATAACTTCATCCACGATCAAGAGGGGGTACCAGGCTAAGGGACCACGGGGTAATGATTATATTCCCTGATATCTTCAATCTGCTCGACCAATTAATCAATTCTTTATCTTTAGAAATATTTTTCGCATTCCGATTTCACATTTCAGTTGATTCAGTTGTTTATGTTTTTTTATTGTCAAGTCTAAGGAGCACAAGTATGAATTTATATATGGTTCCATATATGTCCCATGTATTCATATCCAAAACGAAATTCATATATCTCCATAAATATCACGAATAGAAGCAGAAGGGTAATTGTGACTTTATTATTAAAAAACTTGATCAATATAAAATTGATGATGAATCAATTATTTTTATGTATAATTGATGCGATTAATTAGTTAAAAGTTCAGCGCACACATTAAAAATTGCATTTTATGCGTATGTTCGCCATTTTTTTCGGTTTCTTTTAGCAGTTTTATTTTAATGAATTGCATTGAATTACCCAATGGTAATTAATTTTTTCTTTTAGTTTAACAGTCGCAGTCACTCTCGAAGTGAAAGAAACTGTGGTGTCAATGTGACCATTGTTTTATAATAATTTATTGTTATTTAGAATAATTATTTTCTAATGATTGTTAGATGATCAGCAAATGAGATTTTTTACACATGTAAACAATTTTTTATTCTGAAATTAAAAAGTGTCACAATGACCCCAATATCACACCACCCTATAATTTCCTTATGGTATATTTGTATATCATATATGGTTCATTAAAGGGTCATATATGATTCATCACATATGTCAAATAGATTTTCTGTCAAAAACAGACATATGCGGGGCATATATGTTACATATATGACAACATAAATGGGACATTCATAGGTCATAAGTATAATGACAGTGAAACTTGTACGGTATTTACATATGGGAGTATGGAATCATCATATATAAATTTTTACTTTGGAAAGTAAAGTATCTGATCATACTAAAAGAAAATAACAATGTCAATTTTTGTTTAATCTACTTTAATATCACTTATACTTTTTTTGAAAAAAAGATGGGATTCTACAATCAACAAATAAATAGAAAGAGAATTCTGAATTGCGAGCTGAATTGCATATATACAAATACCCATTGCTACGTTTACGAATGATTCCACATTTGTAAAATTTATTTTGAATTGAAACTGATTGAAAAGCAGATAAATAATTGAAATGGTATTGTATATGAAAAATGACAAAAGAAAACAGTTTTGGCGAATCAAAATGAAATTTCATTGAGGTATAGGATAATAGGAACGAAAATCTGGAAAATATTTTTGCAAGCGAACATCAATACGGGCGTGTTCGAGGATTATGCTCTCGATTGAGAACGGGATTACAGATCGGAGATAGGGCATGAATCGCAGTACCGAAGATGGAATTCAGATACGGTGCAACTATCAAACAAGGATCGAGCAAAAGTGCTCGACAATGGGGGTAGAACATATTTGGCGGATCAAAATTCTGTACGACTGGTGCGGGGCGCTATCTTGAAAGTTGTTACTGAATTTGAGCGTATAATGGACAATGGAGTTTTTCTAGAGCGGCACATTCCGTGACTGCAGTCGAACGTCGTTACAAAACAGCAATTTAATTGAACTATTTTTAAAGGCATGATGCGTACGTACAAATTCATTTGAGTGCGCGCTATGACGAATTATATATAGACGGTTTATGCTACATGAATGAAATATTTCATCATTCATCTCGCCGGGGCTATGGCAACTGGAATATCCAAACCGAAAATAAATCGCCCGATACAATTATAACATTGTTTGGACAGGCGACGATCAAAATACGACGTTTTTTCTTTTCCTCATCCGAGTTCAAAAGATTAATGTCTTAGAGAGTTCATTTGATTTATCGCGGTTAACCATTCTCTTTTGTATCCTACGGTTTTTATCATTGAACCGAAAAAAAATGAAGACACTCATTAGCATATCAGATGTTACACCAGATTGAAAACAAAAAGAAATGTTTCAATTATTTTCAGTTGGTCTTTGACTTTGGTCGGCTGACTTTGCCATCTTGCATTATATACCTGGGTTTGTTATCACACGAGCGACTTTATTGTTCGCGATAGTTGACGCAAAGCCAAAAAAACGTGTTGTGCAAATCATTTCGAAACGAAAAACGTACCAACTACTCGTTCTAACTATTCATCAAGATCATAAAAAAAATTTTCTTTTTCTTTTTTGTTTGGCAGTTTTGTATTTTGTGCGCGGATGTAAAATTACGCGAATTATTTTGAATGGACCCATGAAATCATTCGGACGATTTCGAGCGAAACAAAATGTTAATCTCAAAAATAAATAAAATATAAGAAAACCCAAAATTTTATAACAGAGATAACAAAGTTGTTTTATTTATTATTTTATAATTTTTTTGTTTATTTTTTATCATGCATTTGTTATTATTTGGAGGAAGCTGAAACGGCAATTGGTTGGAATGTCTATTTCGCTGCAGTTGAATTATTTTTCGTCAGACTGGCATTAGTCAGAGGATCTAACACAATCGCGCAGTATCTGTACACAATCGAACGATAAGATATTCAGATTGTGGGCAGACAATAATTCATATCTGATCGTACATTTTCGAGATAATTAATGCGCCGTGTCACAACTGCGGTGAGGAATTTTTGGTGCGCGCGAGAGATCGGGAGATAAAAAAGGGCAAAGAAACGGGCCTCTATGCGATGGAGAGAACGGACGCCCGCCGATTTATCAATGGAGCTATTTTCGGAGCGCGTGTTTACATTATGATATCATGCTTTACGGATTCCACGGTTCGGATTTTTGGTTATGTCACTAACGAGCTTTTCCGTTTCTCAGTTTCAGGTGGTTGTCGAACGAGTCCCGATATTTTGCGACATGATTGCAAAATAACCAGTCCGTTTCTTATCTTTTGACCTACATCTGATACCAATTTTGCCATGCTCTTTAGGTAAACACCTTTTTCGTACTTTTTTTTCACTCGCTTAGATTCACCCTGTCTACTTTTAATTTTTTTTTTCTTTCATCCCCCACATCCCGACTTTTCTGCTTCAACAAACAGAGGTAAACGTTTAGAATTTCACTATGGGATAGTATTCGTTTAAAACAATGAAACGAGAAAAACGTCAACGCGAGGTAATGACGTTAAATAGATAAGTATATAAACATTGGTTAGCGCAACCAAACGTAATTTGATTGTACGTTTTTGTCGCTTGATAGTTGTAAATTGAGCAATTTGGGAGTTATTTTTAGTTTTCAGTATCAGGATCTACGTGTTTGGTATTAATATTAGAAAAGTAGCACAGATAAACCGTCGGGCATAAAATATTCCGATCGTTTGTGAACGCATAAAAAACAACATCAAGTACAGGAAATTCGATACGAATCTCGCGCTGATATGAAAATCAGGGAAGAGTGTGTATACAATTTTAAAGTGGAATCTGCACAGGCTGCACGCGCGTGTTTAGTCATCCGCGCATCTCATCGATAACTTAATCAATAAATTTCAAACAAAATTTTTTTTTCAAAGCGTTATCGAAAACTTTGACAACTGTTTGATGGGAGAAAGTATACTCGAATTCAAACTGGGTTAAGATTAAATTATTACGCTGCTCCTCGGAGACCCCGTTTTATGCTTATTTTCATGTCCTCAAGTTTGTCTCAGGTCAAATCACCATCAGCAACTTATTTCGGTCAGTTCAAAAGTAGAGTAATTGTGCCCTTGTGATTCGATTAAGGATACTCAGTCAAGTGGTAGGGCTGCGATATTTCATCTCTTTTCTTTCTCTCTTCCCATTTTGCATTTCTTATTTTATAATTTTTTTTTGTTTTAGTTTTTAATATTTTATCCGATTCCACTTTTTAAATAAAATGTAGCAGATTTATCATTTACAAAACTGGAATTTTTTAAAAATAAATTCATTAAATGTTGCTAGCTGTTTGATAAAAAAAAAATAAGAAACTAAATTATTATTTGAAATACAATAAAAAAATTGCATTTGAACAATAAAAATTATGAGCATGAAGCATCATTTTTTATTTAATTTTGCCATCACAGAGTTCAAAAGCGGTCACTTTTGTTTTGCCTGAATCGCAAAGTTGAAACCGGTTTCTAAAGATGTTTCAAAGAAACTTTTTTAAACTTTTTTCAATTAATGTTTATAATTTCACACATGAAACAGCTAGGGTGATTGTAATTTTCAGAAATAAATTACGGAAAGAAATAAAAATGTATGAAAATTTTCTAAGAAATTTGAATGCGAAAATTAATTTTTGCACACTTTTCCACATAAACAAAGCAATAAAACAAGATCCATTCTGATAACCATAATTGGTTTCATTGATTATTGATACTTCGATTAAAACCAATCTCACCCAATATAAATTCATCTGAAAATACATCAATAATCAATAAAATCCAATCGGAACCGTTTAAATAGTCATAAACTTTTTTTATTATCACAACAACCAATTCTTTTTTATACTAGATCATTTAGCAAGCCACGCGCACGTTACTTCGATTTTTGAACATTTTATAAATTCCATTCTTTCTATTTTTGGTTCGCCAGATACTGGGTTGACATATACAGTTTTCATTTACATTTCATTAAATGAGAAGTTCGTAAATTTAAAATTCAATGAATTTTATCCGACTGCATATGTTATATACTATGTCAACTATCCACAAGTTCAAAAAGAAAACTTGTACGCTTACATATACTTATATTTTCCATGTCTTCCATGTTTTTCTAGCCAGGATGTATTAACAATTTTTTTCAATTTTCAAACATGTTTAATTAAACACTTTGGTTAAATAGTTTAAACAGTATTCAAATTTCTTCACTCATTTTCATAGTTGAATACGATATTTCATATCAGCATTATATTTTTGTTACAAAAACGTATTTTTAAACAACAAAACAAATATCATCTAATTAAAAAAAATAATAAAAAATAAGAGATCTTGGACTGATCCTGGCATGAGTCGCTGTTGTGCCGTGGCTAGAAGCTCGTAAAACAGAGACAGGCAAAAACCATGAGGGACCTTGAAACCGTTATCGCTTCGTCTTTGGAGACGCGAGGAATGATATGAGTTTATAAATAGACCCGGCTATAAATAGATTCGACGAACCGAAGAATAACTGGTCTCTAAGGCGGTGGCGTGCATAGAAGCTGCTACCGGCTGCATAATCATGCCTCCAAAGTGAGACAGAGAGAGAAAAAGAACTTATCACCATTTCACTCGCCGAATTCGACGTGATGATTCCGTACGCACGCTCGAAATAGACGTCACGTGTTTGAAAAAGTTTACACACGTATGCTTCGTTCCTATCGCTTTCTCTTTTGCGATTTTCGATTTCTTTTCCTCAGTTGCGCAATTTCGTATGCCCCAACCCTTCCAATAATTAAATTTCCGTTTGTTGTTTTGCTGTTTATGCATTTCATTTAGAATGAGCAATTGCATAATTTGTCGGTGAGAAAAAGTATCTGCATAACAATTTTTTTTTTTTTTTTTTGTAAAGTTAATATTTGTTTGGCAAAGTTTCAAAAAAAAATGAAAGAAATATTGCTGAAGGGAAATTTAAAGTTTCGAACTAGTGAAATTGAAGTGTTTGGCTTAATTCATTCATGATTGTTACAGGTGGGTGATTGAATATCAGATCCAAGCAACGGCAGAAAATCGTATCTGGTCACGACATGTTCGCAAAATAGCGACCCAATGTCGAGCGTCCTTTTGTCGAAAATACTTTGCTATGTTAACTAGGTAAAAAAAATCAACTTTTATTACATTTTGATCCAAAAAACACTCGGTAGTGAAATTACATCATGACTCAGGCAAAATATCTGCCAGCCGAATTAAATTTTCGTGTTGAAGATAAAGAAAGAAACAAAAGGTTGATAGCACAATATTAGTCCAATTACATCAATTCTGCTTTGATTGAATTCTGCAAAGTCATGAATAAATTATAATCTATTATTGGCACGTCTAAAAATACCCGTGCATACCTTAAAGTTAATCGTGAAATCATCCACGCGCGATATTCGTTCCGCACGAATACATATTGTTGCTTTTATTTTTCACGTCACGATAAGTTGAAATGCAACATTGATACGTGAACAAACTTTCAACCAATTGGCATAACAATACTTTAGCGCCACCTATGAAAAAGATCACAATTTTCATTTTTTTCAAATTTCAAGGTGTATAAGTCCTCCATGAAGTTATGGATTTTGTTTATAAAATTAAAAAAAAAAGAAAATGATTTTGACAATTTATAATACAAATTTTCATCATTTTTGTTAGACTTAAAAATATAAGCTGCGCTCTGGTCGTTGTATAAAACCATAATTTTACTATTAAATCGCAATTCAACAAATCTGTAATAACTTCCGCTTCAACATGGCCCTAATTCGAACATTGTTTTAAATCTTGTTTCAACTGGTTTCAGGTGAAAACGGGAGGGGAGCGCATTAGGAAGAGGTGGCGGCGACGGCCATGCGCACCGGTGTTTTTATAGAAAGCCATCGCGGCCGTCCCGTGTCAATCAAAGAGCACACACAGCGCAGAGCACGTGGCCATCAGAGGCGTGTGGGCACGACTCGCAAAAGCGCGCTCGTTGTTTTGTATCTGGTGCTGCTCGTGGTGGCGCAGCGTCCAACGAGCGCAGCGCCCCCTGTCGGGCTGTCATCGATCGTCGCTGCTGCCACCGCCGCCGCCGCCGCCACCAGCGCCACCTTCGCAAACGCCGTTACCGTCGCGCTCCCGAACGATGCCCCGGCGGACTACTCAGAGCACCACAAGTCCTCACAACTCGTCTCCGAGAACCAGTGCCGCCAAGGCCTGCTGGCCGCTCAGAAGGGGAAGCCCCTGGATCTCACCGTCGGATACCTTACGGCGATCAAAGGCGGTCTTAAGGATCGCCAAGGTCTCGCCATCTCTGGCGCCTTGACGATGGCTCTTGATGAGGTCCTTATTCTTAAACCTTATCCTATCTAGGTGGCGCTGCGAGAGGTCAACATTTCGCAACGTCGCGTCCAAAATTAGAATTGTTGGCCTAACTTATTCATCTTGCAGATTAACAATGATCCCAACATTCTTCCTGGTATAAAACTGGTGATGCGATGGAGCGACACGCGAGGCGAAACCACTGAAGCAACGAAGGCAATGATAGACATGATTTGTGATGGGGTGGCTGCATTTTTTGGCCCCGAAGGCTCCTGTTATGTTGAGGCCATCGTTGCGCAGGCGCGAAACATACCTATGATTAGCTACGTGAGTGTCTTGATATAATCCGCAATTTTAAACTTGTTCTTTCTTCTTTTTTTTCAACAAATTTATTTTCTAATTTCATGACTTTCGTGTTAAAAGTAAAGTGAAGGCAAGTATTTAAAAAATAGACAAGAGAATTGAGAGATGAATGTATGGAAATGAGTAGAAAATTGACTTTGCAGAAATGTTCGGATTACAAGGCGTCAAAAGTCAACACCTTCGCTAGAACGGAACCGCCTGACACGCAGGTGACGAAGTCGGTTATCGCTTTGCTGTTGCACTATGGTTGGAACAAGTTCACGATTATCACGGAGAGCGCCTGGCGAACGGTGGCGCGCTCACTGGAGGAACAGGCGGCCGAGCACAACCTCACGGTCAACCACTACCGCACCGTCGAGGATCGGCACACCTGCTGCGAGGAGCGGCTGCCTTGCTGCCAAGTGAGCGTCTGGTTTCAACTTATACAGGAAACGAAAAACATGACTCGGAGTTAGTCCACATCTTTATACATGTGAATGTGCGTGCTTGCGTGCCTGTTTGATGCTTGCGCACTTCGCTAGAGATCCTCTAGACGTCGCTTATTGGGTTTTCGTCTTTCTTTTCTTTTTCTTTTTGGTCAATTGATTTGTTTCATTTTCTTTTTTCCATATTTTTATTCATCAATTCTATGGCTTTGAGGAAAAACAAGTTAACTACAAGTTGAAAACATTAAAAAATAAAACTTTTAACATTTTTTTAAACAAAATTAGAGTTCTGAATAATGTTCAAACATGTGAATTATAGTTTTTTGGTTCCCATAGAAACACTTTTTTGACTTTGTCTTATAAAAGTAAATAAAAAAACAACTTAAAATATTGTTTTTAACTTAATTGTACAAAAAAGCACTTAACTGGTTTTTCCTCACAGCCACAGAATTATTTATAAATTTCCCTCAAAAATAAAAAGAGAATGCAGATTTTCAAATTCAAATAAATTTTTGATTGCATGTGAATAATTAAGTTTTTTAAGAAAGATACCGTGCTTGCTAGTGTCTGGTTGCTTTTCTTTTGAGATAAGGTTTTGGCGTAATTCAGTGGCAAGTTAATGACCAAAGGAAACTCACTGGATTTTAATTCACTCACCACTTTCGTTGTAGTTTACATCTTTCTTGGGACCCCGATGTCGCTGATAGATATGATGAACTCGATGCAAAATCAAAGATTACTCGACAACGGTGAATACATGGTCATACACGTGGACATGATGACGTACTCGCAGCGAGAAGCGCAGAAGTACTTATGGAGTAAGTCCCAACTGAAGTTTTTACCTACGATTAATTAAACAAAAAAATTACAATTTCATTATCCTGCGTGGATTAATATTGATTATGCAATTGATTTTAATAATTACACGAACAAGTTGCATCTTGTAATAAGTACTACTCCGATAGATTGTTTTATCATTCGTAGAACCTGATACCTTCGAAAATCTGAAAAATTGTCTCGAACCCAAGGACTTCCTGAAAAAGGCGCGCTCGCTGATGATCGTTGTGTCCACGCCACCTACGCAGAACTACGAAGAGTTCACGAAAAAGGTTCGCGATTACAGCAGCATGGACCCTTTCAATTTTGCTATTCCAGACCTCCTGAAAAAATATGAAAAGGTTTGAATATTATAAAGCAACCAATTTCCAATTTAAAATCCAGTTTAAAATTGTAAGATGAACTTGTAAGATTAAATTGTCATTTACAAGATTAAACTAATTTCAATTTTGTTTTCAGTACGTTTCGATTCACGCTGCGTATCTTTATGATTCAGTGAAATTATATGCAAGAGCTTTGGATCACCTGATTCGCGAGCAACCTGACGTTGATGTAATGGATATTGTGAGCAACGGTACGCAAATAGTAGAAACGATCATCAAAAAACATACTTATCAAAGTAAGTTGAATCAATTTATTTACAAAAAATATCAAATTATAAAAAATCTTAAGATTCTAATCTCTGATTGAAATTCAAATTTCAGGTGTGAGTGGTGCGACAATAAAGTTGGACAGGTATGGTGACTCGGAGGGAAATTTCTCGGTGCTTGCGCTCAAAAAGAGTCCCTTTCGATTTCACAACTTCTCCTGCGATTACCAAATGAAGCCCGTCGGTCAGTTTCAACAGGGCGATACGCTAGTGAGTGAGTTAATTACACTAATTTCGACGTCCATCAAGTTAGCACCCTCACTTAACAATAAAAAAAAAAATAAACAGATTTCCAATATGATCAAAATAACAATTCTTGATCAAAATCAACTTTAAAAATTTGCAATAATGAAAAACAGTTCATCAAATGTGGGGTTGCTAACTTAACGTCAAGTTAGCACCTGCAAACGATATTTGGAACTAATTAAACATCTATGGACAAAGCCTATACGTCAATTTAATTGACCGTGATAGACGGACAAAATAGCTTTATACTCAAACACGCGATTTTCATTCCAATCTTTGAAATGTGAGGTTGCTAACTTGATGGACATCTAATTAGCATCAAAGCATTTATTGCATGTATTTTGTATTGGAATCGCAATTCTGATCGTAAATCCAATTTATTATCAACTTGTTGGAATGATAAATAATAATTACAATAGCAATTTGGTGTGTAATTAGGTGTATCGACCGTCAGAGTCGATGGACTGGCCAGGCAAAAACAAACCTGAAGCCGAGCCAGGTTGCGGTTTCTTGAACGAGCACTGTCCGAAGGACGAGTCTCATACACGCAGCATGGTGGCCGCGGCGGTTTTGGCGATAGTGCTGTTCTGTGCAACAGTAATGACCATGAGCATTTATCGTAGGTGGAAAATAGAACAGGAAATAGAAGGCTTGCTTTGGAAAATCGATCCCAACGAGATTCATGGTTACCCGCATTTTGAAACCATGATGTCTTCACCCAGCAAGGTAAAGAGTTTATTTCAACTTGAAACAATTGTCGTTGAAATTTACTTCAAAGCAATTTATCCTTTGAGTTTATACAAATCGTTGTCATGTATCTATTGATTTATACTTTCAGCTGAGTCTGGTCAGTGCAATATCGTACGAATCGCGTTGCGGTGCTCAAGTGTTTGCTCAGACGGGCCACTATCATGGTCTCATGGTGCGAATAAAAGAGCTCAAGTTTTCCAAGAAGAAGGATATCTCACGGGACATCATGAAAGAAATGAGATTGTTACGTGATTTGCGACACGGCAATCTGAATTCGTTCATTGGAGCATGCGTCGAACCGATGAGGATTCTCTTAATAACCGATTATTGTGCCAAAGGAAGTCTTTATGTGAGTGAATAGCCAAAAGATGATCTTTTCATTTAAATAAAAATCAAACCGTGACTAATTTTGGATTGTTTCGCAGGATATCATTGAAAATGAAGATATCAAACTAGATGATATGTTCATCGCGTCGTTAGTTTATGATCTCATTAAGGTACTAATGAAAAAATACTAAAAAAGAATTTAAACAATTCATCCTTTGCATAGGCACTTTTATTGAACAGTTTCGTTTTTTAGGGTATGCTGTATATTCATGAGTCGTCTGCGCTAGTCTGCCATGGTAATCTTAAGTCTTCGAATTGTGTTGTGACTTCACGATGGGTACTTCAAGTGTCCGACTTTGGCCTACACGAATTGCGACATTGTTCGGAATATGATAGCATTGGTGAACATCAGTATTATCGAAGTAAGTTGATAATTACGTCTGCATTATTAAAAAAAATTGCATGGACAACATTCAGAAACTACAATGTTGATATTTCTATTGTAGATTTATTTTGGAAAGCGCCAGAATTACTAAGGGACACCGATTCGCCGATCAGAGGTACCAAAGAAGGTGACATCTATGCCTTCGCTATCATCTTGTATGAAATAATTGGGCGAAAGGGTCCTTGGGGAGGTGTCGATCTTGAACCGAAAGGTAAAATTGAAAGATTTTTTTTTTCAATCAATGAAAATCAAAATAGCAATAATGTTTTTAATTAACATTAATTTTTAGATATCATTGAACAAGTAAAGAAATTGCCAGAAGAGGATGAGGAGCCGTTCAGGCCAGATATCGATGTGCTAAACGATTCCGACGCTGACTGTGCCGATTACGTAGTCAGTACAATAACGGAATGCTGGTCGGAAAATCCAAGTCTGCGTCCGGATTTCAAGATCATCCGCGCTCGTCTTAAGAAAATGAAAGCCGGCCGACACAGAAATATCATGGACCAGATGATGGACATGATGGAGAAGTACGCAAACAATCTCGAGGATCTAGTCAATGAGCGTACCCGTTTGCTTAACGAGGAGAAGCAGAAAACAGAAGACCTACTTCACAGAATGTTGCCTGCGTAAGTTTTCTTCAACGTTGTAAATTATTTTAATTGTTAAGAAGAAAGATATATTAATTAGTGATTTAATTTTTCAACAGACCCGTGGCACATTGTTTAACGAACGGAATCGGCGTGGAGCCTGAATCTTTCGACTTGGTGACCATCTATTTCAGCGACATTGTTGGCTTTACTGCCATGTCTGCCGAAAGTACACCTCTCCAAGTAAGATGATAAATCATAAAATATTAGTCCTTATTTTATAGCGACTTTTCATCTCAACATTTTATTTATATATTATTTCCTTTTTTAATTTCTAGGTTGTCAATTTCCTGAACGATCTTTACACACTTTTCGACGGGATTATCAAGGGGTATGATGTTTACAAGGTAGAGACTATCGGCGATGCTTACATGGTGGTAAGTTTTTAAAATCCAAACAATGTTTGATGAAAATTAAATGATGAATGAATTTTGCATTGTATCTTGAAAAACAATTTCACATAGGTCTCTGGGCTTCCTATTAAAAATGAAAATAAGCACGCCGGTGAGATTGCTTCGATGTCTTTGGATTTGCTGAACGCAGTCAAGCAACATACTATTGCACACAGACCGCATGATACCTTGAAATTAAGAATAGGAATTCATACAGGTAATTGTTTGCCTCAACTGACATCAAACTTAGAATTATTTGCAACAAACTAATATGAGATCTTTGTAATTCACAGGGCCAGTTGTGGCAGGAGTAGTCGGTCTGACGATGCCAAGGTATTGCCTATTCGGTGACACTGTAAACACAGCTTCGCGAATGGAATCGAGTGGTGAGCCACTAAGAATTCACATCAGCGGTCAATGCAAAGACGCCTTGGACAAAGTTGGAGGCTACATAGTGGAAGAACGGGGTTTAGTACAAATGAAGGGCAAAGGCGAGGTGGAGACTTACTGGCTCGTCGGCGCTACCGAAAAAGCTATACAGAAAAGAGAAGTGAGATTAGCTCCAAATAATGACTCAATTGCAAACTTTAAGAACAAAATTATACATATTTTATATTGTTCAACATATTCAAAATTTAGTTGACTAATCGCAAATCAATTTTTAGGTCGACATAAACGCTTTTCCGCCTCTCTTCTGCCGTCCGCGGCGCAGTCCGAAACTGAACTCGGACTCGCGACAGGCGTCCTCGATCGGTTTTGGAGCCGGTAGCAGGCGTCAGTCGAACGTTGCGCGGATGGTCCAGCAGGACGACTGGTCTTCGCAATGCGGCGCGGACATCTTGCGCCCCCTCTCGCGGCCGGTGCACGGCTCGAAGATCCTGCATCAGTTGTCCCGGAGTGAGAGTGTCTCGAAAGTGACCCTGAACAACATCCGCGAGCACACGGAGAGCATCAAGCGGGCGCTGGACGACCTGTCCCTGGAGATGGGCTCGAAGCAGGTCAAAATAAACACGACGGGGCGCGTGCTCTCAACAATCGCTTCGTCCAGCTCGACGAGCGACTACCCGCCGTTTCATTCGGTGATCCGCGAGTCGCGCTCGCTCGATCATCTGCCGCAGACCATGCGGCACACGCTCAAGAACGCGCGATCCCTCGAAGACTGCGACAAGTGCTCGAAGCGTGCCCTGGCGGCGAGCAAATTGTTGAACAACAACTACCCCAACGGCAACATGATCTTGCCTGCACGCGAGGGCGCCAGCGACGATGCTGACGACCACGACGACGACGTCGCGGAGACTGCGCTGCTCCTCGACGACGACGCCCACTATGAGTGTTACGTCGCGAGTCCAGAGGGCGCCACGGCGAAGAGGTGGCGCTCGCTGGACGAGGCGCTGCCGTCGTCCCCCGTCGCCTACCCCCGGGAATCTGCCCCGGACAAAAAGTCCTCGGCGCGTAACTCGATACGCAGCTGGATCATCAATTTGTTCAACGGCAACGGCCTCAGAAGCAGCGACATCTCGCTCAAGCCGGCCGTGCGCGATTACGCGGTGCATGAGCGCGAGAGCATCGTGTGATCACAGGTGCTCCGTCAGAGATGAACTCTTACATTGTGTAAATTATTGTATCGTCGCGGTTTATATTATAAATTAGTTGAAAACAATTTTTTATTCATTAATAGAGTTTTATATTCAAATGCCATTTATTAAATTGTTGAATTCAGATAATGAGCAAAAGGTTGTCAAGGGGGGAGACGAGGGTACAGTGCAAAGTTGCTGGTGTGTTCGGAAAGTGATTGCTAGAATTGTAATTGCGGTTCTATAAAATGATTGGCACATTTGTCACTTCTGAATTTTAGAGATGTTGTTTTAATTTTTAAATTATTTTATTTAACGACCCCCCTCCCCCCTGCCGGTGATGCTTTTGACCGGTGCAATCACTTTGCAAACGCAACCTCGGTTACTGTTGAAAACAATTTATGATATTTGTTTTTGTATATACAGGGTGAATAAGTTTAACGAATCTAGTTCTTTTCGTGAAAAGTTATTAGACAATTAGATTGATAAATAGTTTCATATGACAATGGTTAGTCATCAGATTTGCTACTATTCAAATATTGTTTTCGTTGTTCATTTTAAATGTGAATATAATTTGTAAATTGATCATGTAAATTTTAAATTATTTTTTTTAGTCTTTTCAAATTACTGAACTTTTTGACGCGCAAATTCGTTGTCCAACGCAGTCGTGCAATATTAAATTGTAATATACACCTGAACCTCAGAAAATATATTAAATCCTTACTAAAAATAAAAATAAACTGATAAACAACGGACTATTTTTCGCTGGGATTTAATATTTTTTCTCATAGTCAGTGAATGAATTTATGTAAACAAAATATATATTGGCAAAATCGAAATGGTATATGCGAAATCTTGTGTCGTCGTCAATGGAATAACAAGATGATTATCATTTGTTTGTATAAAGTATACATTCTATTTGAAAACAAATGTACAATATATATAAATATCTATATATTATATTACAAAACAAAATGAACATATGTAATAAAAGTTTCAATGAGCCACCCTGGATAGACGGTTAATTGTAAATAGGGGAAAAATTATTGTTGATTGAACTTGGCAAAGTGAAGCCACAGTCGAGAGGGAACGTGAACCAAAGTGCGTTTGACAGAAGCGAAGGATTAACCATGAGAGCGGTGAACTGTACGTGTGTGTAGATATGAATTCATATTCGTATTTTTCAATTCGTACGCGGGGCACTACGGCATAATCTATCGTACAAAAGCTTGAAAACCAGTTACTGAAAAACAAAAAAAAATGAAACCCTTTTTTTGCAATTCACAAACCGGTTTTCAATGATTTTCGCACATTCGTTGTAAAATTTTTGTAACTGTGCCAAAACCTGAAATAAGTCCCATTTCCTACAACAAAGCAGGACTCGTTTCAAGTTATCGATGCGCATGCGCTGTAGATCGTTCGAGTTTTTTTTCCGCAGCGCCCTCTGTACGCATGATGTTACAATTAAGTTGCGTGAGGTGCGATTATATTGTATTTATAAACGTTTACTTAAGTTAGGAGTATCATTCATATGGCTGTGAAAAGTCAATTTTAGACGTACCTAAACGGCTTCGCTAAATCGACTAATGGAGCCTTCGCCACTGTCTCCGTCTTCCAAGTCCAATTACCCTCTGAAATTTTTGTCCTTTTTTTATATCAACTTTTTTTCGTTCTCCAACAATTGAACTTACGCTTTCGCCAACTGTGCGCCCACCCATCCACTAGCGAACTCCTGTAAATATACTTATGATTTTGCCAAGATGTATATAAGTTCAGCGTGGATGGGCGCGTGCACATCCAATCAGACAATTTGGAGAACAAAATTTCACACGTTCACCGTATGTACACAACATTCGCACTGAGCCCGGTGCTCTCGGTGTAATGAAAGTGTAGCTTGCACTCTTGAACCCTGTATAACTTTTTTTTATTTTTTTCATCAAGTTGAGTGTGTAGGGGCGAATGCGTCAGTTTTCAGTGCGCCGGGCTCAGCCGAATGGTTTACAACTAATAAAAAATGTACCTTCTTCAATAACCGATTATATATATATATATGTTTGTATATCGAATTTGTGTATGATCTTTCCTGTAGTTTTGTGCAATTTTTTTCATTGCCATTATGATGATATGGAATAAATATATATGAAATGTTTCTTGTACTTCTTGTTTCATTCATTTCTGCTATCCTAACCGTTTAAATAACAACCAACTAGAATATGTACTTAAAAGTATTTTATTACAACATGATGTCATTCTTTTTATTACAACACGATTTAACTTATCTAGACAATAGAATTGAAATGATCACGATGAATTAATGTACATCATTGGCGAATAATCAACGTAACATTAGAAATGTACAAAATCGCGTGCCCCTTCTTTTTTAACATGGAACACGTTCAAACGAGTTTCTTGGCTTCGAAGAAACTCTTCAAGTGTCTCATCTGCCATGCTCCCATGACCAGCAGAACGACAGTCTGTGTAATCGACCACCACAGGACTCGACTGTTCGTACTCTCCGATGTGTTTCTGAAGATCACTTCGCGATACTGCAAGCAGAATGTATTTACTTAGTTACGTAAGAAAGTAAAAGATTAACATTTTTTTTATCAAACGGAACCAGCTGTATAAACAAAAGTTGATGAAATGATGTTCTACCAACCCTTTGATATCCTTGTTCTTTCGTTATCTGGTCTACTTGATCCAACAACTGACGGATTCTCAGTTGCAGTTCAGAAAGTTTCTCTTTTTTTGCTACTTGGTTGTAATCAATCGCATGTTCTCCTACTTGTATGTCAATGTGAACTCTCTGAAATACAATAGTTCGTTTAAAATGATGTTGCATTTTCAAGTTGCAATTTCTTAGTTTTATACTAGGTCTGTTCTTTGGCAAAATTTCCTTCACGTCACTTATCAAAGAATTAAAATTGGCTGTTTAGTTTTATTTACCACTTGCTGACCACCGAACCAGGCTGTACTATTGGTGTTCATACAGATAATATGTTCTCCATGGGTACTGGACACCATGACAATTTTGTGTTCTGTGCCGTAAGTAGCGGACAAAACAACCTTATCATCTGGATCCTTGATCATAACTTGCATTCCTATTCCAGGATTGTTGTTTGTAAAAACCTGTTTCATGGAGTCGAAAAATTCCATCCTGTAGTTCACTGGAAACATAATAGAAATTGTAAACTACTGTTCTAACTAATGAACAAAATTTTTCCTTTTTACATATGACTATGTACATGTTAAAATATTTTATATTTTACCAACATCTGAGTTTAACTTGGAAATGTTTTATTTAAATTGAACTTACCTATAATAGTGGTTTCATCAGGAATTTCTTCGATGAAACACTTTCTTTCATTCTCACCGAGATGAAAATAAAGTCCAGATGCAATTTCAAGCACAGTGGCTAATAGGAAAATAAAACTTAGGGTGTGCTTAACCATGATGATTTTGTGCTGGTCGACGATTGTGCCAATTCAATCAAGTTTTTTTGCACGTAAATGACGCAAGTTTATTGTTAACGACGAAAACACATGCTAAAAATACAAACCGACATTAATGGCACACGTCACCTCGGCATGTCACAAAACTCATCTAGCAAACACCACTGTTAAGGTTAGGTGTCACGGAACGTGTAACACCAAGATACGCGACGCGAACCCAATTTTCGTAATTGATAAAAATTGAAAAATGTCAATAAGTTTGTTAAATAAATAAATAAATTATTGTTAGATCGTTTGTTAAATAAATGAATTATTATTTAACCGAAACAATATTCGAGTTTTGGTTAGTTGTGCAAAAAAAATCAATTTATTATATTGTACTTACTCTCTAAGCCCTTGGCGGTAGAGGTGCCCTTGGACAACCTGCAAATTTTGCATTCTCGCGGACAATGTTTTGTTTTTTCTTTTTTTTTTAATTGCACCACTGGTAAAACAGAGAGTAATCTTGTGGATATGTTAGTACACTTACACACACGGATACACTGACACACACACTCAAACACGACTCAACGCGCGCGAGAGAGTCGAACAACATAGCGCGACGCGACCGACGCCATCTTGGAAACTAGCGCCACTGGCGGCGCGCGACTCAAACTATAGCAAACCATAGCAAACTTTCCTTCTTTCTCTTTTCTCGTCTGCTACTTTGGTGATTTGACAACAAACAAGTTGACACGACATTTTCGGATGTCAAATTTCATTCACAAGACAATATTTGTCAAAGATGGATATATTATTGTTAACTTTTATTGCCGTGATTGTAATAATCCTGATCGTGGCATTGACTTTTGTTACACGTAAAAAATCAAGTGAGTAATGTTTGTTTCACAAAAACTCCTTTCATTTTTGAATATTTTCATAACCTGAATCATAAACAGATGGAATGTTATTATTCGAATAAACAAACAAATAATTATTACCAGACGACAACATTTTCTTCCTACCAAATTAATTTTATCAAAATAAAATATATTCAATTGTATTATCACTCGCAGTGTTATTTTTCTTTTTTGCATAATTTTTAGTTATAAATTTCAAATTTATTGCAAAAATCCTACTTCATTTTATCAATTAACATATATCGTTTATTAAATAAATAATTTAATAATAAATAAATATGAAAAAAATAATGTTTTTCTAAAACTATTCGGTTTTTTGGTTAGTTGTGATTTAAAATCAATTTCTTAGACAGAATATTTTCATTGTTCAATAGATTTATTAAATAATTAATTAAATTTCTTAAAATTTCAGATAAACCAAGGGCTGATGTCGCTGCAAACGCTCCAGAGCAAGGCGTCCGACGTGCCGCAGGGGTTCGAGGAGCGCGTAGACGAATGCAGCAACCCCAACAGCAGCAACAACCTGCTCGAGTAGAAGCTGAACCAGCAAACGACGATGAGGACAGCCAACCTGAAGAGAAAGAAACTGCAGATGGCAAAGTTGGCGCGAAGAAACGAGCAAAACTTGAGGCAAAGGCTGAGAGGAAAGCACAAAGAGAAGTGATGGAACGTGAGAGAGAACAGCGAAAGAAACGCGAGCAAAAGGAACAGGAAGAGCGAGATAGGAAATTAGAACAAGAACGTGAAGAGGAGAAGAAGAGGGAGGAACAGGAGAAGAAAGAAAAAGAGGAGAAGGAAAGGCGAGAGTACGAGGAGTACCTGAAGATGAAAGAGGCTTTCAGCGTGGAGGAGGAGGGTTTCGATAAGGATGAGGAGGAAAGCCAAAATCTGTTGCAGGAGTTTGTGAGTTACATCAAGGAAAATAAGGTGGTCATCTTGGAGGACCTGGCGACGAGGTTCAATCTAAAAACTGCCAATGTTATTGAGAGGATCAAAGATCTGCAGAGCGAGGAAATTTTATCTGGAGTTATTGATGACCGGGGGAAGTTCATTTATATTTCGAAGCAAGAGTTAGAGGCTGTGGCTACTTTTGTCAAGCAGAGAGGACGGATCAGCATTTCGGAGTTGGTTGATCATTCGAACAGGCTGATTGATTTGAACCCTAAGAAAGTGGCGGCGTAGAATGTAGGATTGTGTGAGGTGGCGGATGTAAATATTGAAGAAAAATTAAATGTTGTCAAAACAGTTATTTTTAATTTATCAATTAAAGCTGGATGGATGATTGATCTGGGAGATTGGAGAAGTTGAGCAATAGACTTGAAGTTTAGAAAATAGTTTTTTTTTATTTTCAAGATATTGAATTTGATGATTTGTCATCTATATAATAATTGTACATTCAACCATGTGCAAATCAGAACGTAATGTAATTTACTTTAATCACACTGGTTCCCATACATTAAAAAAATCAACGATGAACGTACAATTACAATTCTATGATGAAATTATCGATAGATTAAGATCGCAATTCAAAATCAATTGATAAAAATCATTTGTTTAACTTCATAATCAATTTTACAAACTGAAATTTTTCTAAATATAGACTTGATTATTTATAAAATTTTTGTTTCTTGTTTAATTTTTACATACATATTTACAACTTGCACTAAAGCACTCGTTCGCTTTACTGCATTTATTCAACTTAACGGACCTTTTAATACTAACATTGAAAATGAAAATGCTCGGTGAAGTTACAAATCATAAAACTAAAACTATTCAAAACTATTCATTTGATTCTGCATTTTATTATAAATATCCGTTGTTATAAAAAAATAAGATTAAGTTCAAGTTTGTACAACTTAATACAAGATTACATCACGCTCCAAACGCTAATATCCATACATTCATTTTCATCGTGATTCATGGATTTATAACTAAACAATTACGTGTTAGAGGCAACGATATTTTACCTTTCAGAGCATTACAACTTTCATTTGTTCACGCAACAAATAATTTCATCAGTTACGAAATAAAATTGAATTTTGCAGATTTGGTAATGTATTTCATCAACTAACATAAACTAATATAAACATTTGTCTAAAAAAATGCGATTTACAATAATCTTGATTATTTGTTGAACGCTTCGGCCGGGATCTGTCCGTTTTTGAAACAAGATTGGAACGCTGCCAAAGCATTATCAAAGTTCCAACCGCACTGTTCCAAACATTTCACGCTCCAATCCAGGTTCATGTTTGTCTGTTGACTGAGGGCCAAGGCCATGCGTTGCATGTCTTCGTTCGAAGGTGCGACAACTGGTGCAACAACAGGCGCAACGACAGGTGCGGCAACAGGGGGTGGCACACTGCTCGTACTTGCTCCTCCAGTCTGGCTCATCTTTAATATAGCGCGGTACTTCTTCTCCTCTTCCTCGGTCGCTTGTGTGACGTGTAATTGTTCGTTGCAGATGCAAAATCCAGCTCCTTCCGGTACAATTACGATTGCTCGATTAAAGTACCTCAGAGGCTCATCTTTCCCGTTCAGTTCTTTGAATACTCCGGTTACAACTATCATGATCATTTCCTTCTAAAAATCAATCAAAGTTATAAATTTTTTACTACTCCAAAAATTAAGATGAATAAAATTGAATTCAAAAAATTTGATTCGTACCGTGGCTAAGCAGACATCCATCGTGAATGATTGCTCAATGTGTTGAGTCTTGGGCAGTCCGTCGATGAGAGATACAACTTGTAGTCGCCCGGTTTTTAACAACTTGTGTCTTCTGTGGGAGTCTGTTACCCTCAAGAGGTTTCGATTCTCTTGCAAGTATTTTCTGAGTTCCTGCGGTTGTGACTGAAAGGATACAGTCAAACTCATGCTCGCATGCTCATGGTAGGCGTTTATCAAATTTTGTCTGCTTCCTGAATCGTAAACACGGAAGTATTCCATGAGGAAATTCATCGCAATGTTTTTCGACTCCTCGTTCACGAAAAAGATCATGCGAGACGGGAGCAAGCTCTTTGTATCTTCCTCGAGGTCGAAGGAAATCGGTTTCTTAACCTCTTGGCCGTCCTAAAAATAACGATGTGTGTGAGAATAAAATTATACGAACGAGAAAACGATCATTTAAAATGAACGGAAGATGAGTTTGTGAGAGTAACTCATTTTACCAACTCAACTTACCAGCCGGACCAGTCCCGGAAACCTCTTTTGAACTTCGCTAAAACAAAGATGGAATGCAAACAAAAAAAATTATTTCAATTTTAATAAACATAATTTTGGATCGATGTTCATACAACCTGATGTAGTTGCTTGACTGAAACATTGTTTTGATGGTTATTATTCATTAATTACATCTGACTAGAATGTCACTGACTAGATTAAAAGTGAAAATTACAAATCTTTTTAATTGAATGATATGAGAGACTTTTTGTTCAGAATTTGGTATGCAAAAAATTATTAGTTTTATCAACGTTTCATTGTTTTTTTCTCTTTTTTTTGCAATTTTAAATTAAAAATTAACTTTTGCTTACATACTGTGATTATCAATTCAAATCTATTTTCATTTAAAGAAGAAACATTTAGAAGAAAACAAAAACTTTGCTGCGAATGCTTAAATTTGATATTTATCATTTTAAAATAATATACAACTGTTTTGTTCTTTTTTTATTTTTTTATCATTTTTACCATTTGTTGTTTCTATTTATTTTGATTTTTTTTCTTGATTAAAAGAAAAACTTAAAACTTAAAATTTCTTTTTTTCTGAACCATGAAAAAATCTGAGCATGATTTATGGGCGATTCCTTTGTTTGCAACTGAATCGATCACAGATCATTTCCTAAGAAGGAAAAGTGAACATATGATCTAGTTGCACTTGAGAACACAAGGCGTAATGGGAAGAAAGAAAACGTTCCCTGTGTGAGAATGAACAACTTAACCACATAGTGGTAAGAGTTTTATCGCCATTAAATGTAAACGTTCTCAAGTGGATTGCTGAATGCCGAACATCGCCTTTCAAGAAAGTATGCTGATAACTCAGTATGGTTCATTTGTCGCACTGATAAAAGTGCTGGGTAGTAATTGGGTTACTCAATTTCTGCGAATAAAAATAAATTAAAAAGAGCCAAGAAGTGAAAGCATTCGTAACAAGTTTAATCATTGACAATTCTTTTAATTTGTATGAATTGTATTTTTCATTTTTTTTTCTTTCTTTTTTTTGTTTTTGTTTTTTTTTTTTTTTTTTTATTGACAATGTTCTATGTTAGCAAAAATTATAAAATAGCAACCATGCCTGTAAACAATAAATTCAAATGATAATTTTTTGCATTTCAATCAGATAAGTGTAATCTTCAAATCATTCAACAAAAAAGGTAAATTTTCATCTTCGTTTCAATTATCGGGCATTGAAATCAAACTTGTTTATCAGAACAAAAAACAAATAAAAATTATACCAACATTTCTATTTCAATCAACAACAAAAAAAGAATAAAGCTATTGAAATTGAAAAATCATTGAAGTCACCTGACATATTCGGATTGTCGTGATTTGAATCGATTGCACACCGGGTTTCCTTGCAGGAACAACTCTTGGAGCTTCAATTCTTGAATGATGTCCAACTGGTTTAATTCTTTTATCTATAAAAATATCAAAATTATAAGAATTCTAAAACCCATCCCGAAAAGAATAACTCAAATTTCTTCTCTCTTACCCTGTTTTCTCCCAGGTACAATATTTTCAAATTCGGGAACTTTTCTTTAAGTATTTTCAATGACCTGATGTCAACTAATTTGTTATCGTTCAAATTAAGGGCCATGACGTTGGGAATGTGTTCAGCTATGATCGTCAGAACGGTGGACATGATAAGCGGTCGAAAAAGTGCACAAAAATGTTCAGATGCGAACGCTGAAACAAAAAGAAAAACATCCATCAGCTACCAAAATAATGTTGATACATTAATAACCTTCAATTTAAGATAAACCCCAATCTTACCTGTATCACGATGAAAACTACTCAAATCAATGGCATTGGTAGCTTCGAAAAATCTTTTATTTAGAGCAACTTTGATTTTATTCTTCAACTCGTCGTTTATATCTGTCGGATCCAAGTTAGGGTACCCAGGTCGCACTATTATCCGGAATCTGAAACCATCAGCGGCCACGATTTTGTTGTTGCAGTCGAGGACATTGTTAGCATCACTTTCGCTATCCAGGTAAAAAACAGCTTCCTTGTCATAGGCTGTGTACTGAAAAGTAATTTAAAATTAACAATCAACAAAACACGTGTTAATTATTTGTTAAACAAAATTTGTAACGAATCCGAAAAATACGTACCATCAGGGGAAAAAATTGGTTGGGACTCAGCATGTCCGCAAGGGACTTTAAGATGAAGTCCTTAGGATATTTGTTTCCTTGAGGGATCTGTAATTTCAACATTCAAATTAACAACTGCACCAATTTTTTATCCTGTCCTGACATTTGACAATTTTTCAAAAGACTTACCGTCACTCTGAACCAGGTTATTCCTCTGTTTATATTTCCACCTTTGACCCTCCAAGGCGAGACGATCGAGGCGTCGACGTTTACCTTGCGACGGTTCATCGGTCGTCTTGGATTGTAAGGCATGTTGTGATGTGGACTCCGTCTGCCTCTGTGGTTGCTGGTTTCGCCCATCGAGAAGTTATCGTAAAACGAATCGATGGCCATTTGTACCGTGCCTCTGTTTTGCATATGGTTGTTTGCATGCGGAGTTTTAAACTCAACTCGACGCTTTTGTTTGTTGTTGGTCCTGTCATCGTGACCTGTTTTACAAAAAGTGGCCATCAACTTTCGGCTTTTCTCGCACTTTCTATTGTCTCATCGGGGTCACAGTTACATCACATAGCAACAGAGCATTAAAAATAGTTACTGTAAACAATAGTTTGTTTTCTGTTTCTCCCCCATTTGTTTTGTTTACTCAGAAGTCAAGATGGGAATTGAAAAACAAAGATGAAACAAACATATGAGCGGAAATTGAGGAAGATCAAAATTGTTAGACCAGTCTCAGCATGACATAAAGCTATAAACATAACCTCGCAGCAGAGCTGAACATTTGGACGAAAAAATGGAGCTTGAATTTTTAACTTGCCTCTCTGCCAGGTCTCTGCCATGTTCATCTTTCCTCTCTGCCATTTCTTCGGCATTTTGTTCTACGGTAAATGAACACAATTGTTTTGAAGACGTAGACTTGGTGATGATAATTCTCTTTCTCGACGTATTACTCGGATCGACGGAGGTTAGAGAACTGAGGGAGAGGGGACGGGGACAGGGATGACGATGTGCGCATGCGCATAAGCAGTGGTGCGCAACAGAGGTGTTTTTATTAAAGTTGACTTTCCGGTTCGAATCAACTACTCCAGACAACCACGTGGTTTAATGGTTCTAGCCTTTAGTTGGCGCTCGTCTACACTTTCGCACGCTCGTTGCTAATCGACTTGGACGCCAACTTGTTGCCGGTCCTTTTGGATTGTTCAATCAGAGATTGTTTGGTTTCAAGTTTTCATTTTTTTCCCATCGAGTCGGTCGTGCTCCGAAATTTGTGAACATGTCCAGTTACCATAAGCCCGAATCAAAAACCATCCAAGAGCTGAAGGATATCGCTAACAAACTGAGAATTCATTCTATTCAATCGACACAAGCCAGCAAGTCTGGGTAAGCCTCCATAATTGCATCACGATCGCTCATAAAATTATATCACTAACTTTCTCGTTGGTATTTACGTCATGAAAAAAGCAATTTTTATCTACTTTTTTTGTCAAATAAACACAACATTAACTAACGTAAACAAAAATTTTTATATTTATTTTTCAATGTTATGAATTAATTCTAAAGTTTAATAATAAATGTGTTGTTTTCAAAACGAATTGCCGTCTCATTATTTTTGTTTTGGAGTAGCAAGTTTGTCAATTGCAAGATGATTTGTTAGAAAAAGGTAATCTACGTTTTTTTTTATTCGTTTCTTTCTGTCGATTTCTGGAGGCAAAAAAAGAAGAATTAAAACAATTAAAACAGTCAACTATGGATGCATGAAATATTATTACTAATATAATGTAAACAAAGCAAACGATTATTTGAATTATTTATGTAGTTTGTTCACAACTTCACAAGGTTTATTCAAATCAATTATGTTGAAGCATGCAATTTTACTTTCATGAAAAAAACAAATCGGTTTATCTAATCTTGAGCAAGGTTTCGGCTTACGGATCACAAAGCTTGCCTCTGTGTGTGTTTTCTGTGCAAAAATCTTTGTCTCATCTATATTTCATCTTCTTGAATAACCTTGTTCTGTATTTGATTTGTTTTTATTTTTAAAAATTGCAAAAATTATTTATAAAAAGTAATATTTTTTAAATGAAGGCTCAGAAAGATGTAACTTTTTTAAAAATTTGCAACGCAAAAGGGGAAAGTGATGGCAAAAGAAGAATAATCGAATGCGAAGCTATAATTTTATTCCAACAGTATTAGTGGTCTGATGACACAAAGTTCAAGGCACTGACGCTTTAATTCTATTTTTCGAGTCAAGTTGTGTAAATTAACGTTCAGATATCACTATACAGATATAACATTCGTGCGATTCAAAAGATATTAAAATAATATGAATAGAACATTTGCAATGTCCAGAACAACAACATTTTGATGAACAATTTTTTCGGAATAAATTTACGTACAATTCTAGAAGTTACACAATATCCATCATAACTTTTTCGAATGATTATAAGCGCGGTTCTTATTAAATAAGTATTTGAAATATTTCATCAAGTGATGTTATCAAAAATTGCATAAAAAAAATTGATAACAGAAATTTGACTAGTTATCTAACAAATATTATCTTCATTTTTTTTTGTAATATGATATAATTGGATTTGAAAATTGTATCAAAAATTCCAGAATCGTTGGAATCAAAATTGTATAATCAAAGTTGAAAATTAACTGAAAAGGTGGGGAAGGACGAATGTCAAAATTGCAAAGCGTGTAATGATATTTGTGATTTTTATCGTCGAAGCCGCACTTTTATTCGATGAGGCTTGTAATTTCCCCCGGAATTTGAAGTCTCGTCGCTCGATACGAGCCTTTCCGAGGCTCAGTCAATAGTCGAGCGGTTTCGCGCGCAGTTCGTAGAGACATCTCACAGTGCGCGTCTAGCCTGGAACAGCAAGGATCGTTGCTCGCAATTAATTTTAATTTTTTGAACACCGCAAATTCGAGCCCAAAGATGGTGCAGGAAAAGGAACTGCAGGTCCTTCGTGACGTCGCCAATCGACTCAGAATTTATTCCATCCAAGCCACTCAGGCTTCCAAAAGCGGGTACAACAAATTTTTCATTTCCTTTAACATCCAATCACAAACTCTGAAATTCAAAATAACCATTGACAATTATCAAAAATCTATTACAAAACTGAACTAAAAAATATTAAAAAAATTATAAAACTTGGTAGGTTTAAAAAAAACAAGTTGAAACGGAGCTGATTCAATGAAAGAAAACATTTTCAAAACCCATAAACAATTGTACTTGTAAAAAAATTCCTCGCCAAGATGTGATAACAGTTGGAAAGCGAAAAATAATTTTTTGCTTGTGATTTAAATTACAGTTTCTGCCAACTTGCAAGTTTGAAAATGTATCAGCAAATGAAAAAATTTTCCATTGACCATTATAGAACGTGGTTATACTTTTGATTAGGAGTTTGGATTTTATAATCGTTCGGAGTGATCGTTGAAACTTCTTTTTTTTTCTTTTTTGTTTCAAAAAAGAAAAATGAGCTCGATGATAAACTAGAGTTTAATTACCGCAGTTCGGAGATTAAATTTTATTTTCATGCGTGCAACATGGATATTGATCTGTATGTAACTTTCTTTGCCAAAGGTGCGAGTCAACTCGAATCAATTCTATTCGATCAATTCAACAATTCAGGTCGAGTTATATTAATTTACTGACTGGATCGATGGTGCCCGACGTTATTCTGGTGAGACCATCACCCATATTCCAGACGTTGCTTTTGGTGTTGTCTACCATTAGTTTTATTTACATTTTTAATCTCATATAAAAATTTAATTACAAACAAACACTTGGTCCTAATTTTAGTAGGTAGCTATTTTCTTTTGCTCGATTTGTTTTTGCTTGCAAAACACTTTTTGCACTCTTTTTTTAGATCTCCTGTAATCGAAGTTGAAAGGCTGTTTGGTGTTATGATGTTATGATGTAATTCTTGTGTATCTATGTAGCAGCTTAGATAAGAATTGTAATGATTAGAGGATGCGTAAAGTTATCTCCTCGCCGGTCGCATGATTGAACTTTCTTCTTTGACAGAAAAAAAAACATTTTTTATAAAGTATATTCACTCTTTTTCATTCATTATGAAAAGTTTCAAGTTCAGATATTTATTTTTTGATACAACTTTAATGACTTGTAATCTAAATTGAATGACTTTTAACGTAAATTTTTTAGCTGTATTGTGTAATTATTATAAAATAAAGTTACTCAATTTTATCTTTAATTTGATACTTTGGCTTGAAGTTTCATTAATTCTGACGTTTCTAATTTGCAATTTTAATTTCAGAAGTGTTATTTGAATTCTTTTAACAATGTCGACTTTTTTTTATAGGCATCCAACATCATGCTCATCAATGGCAGAGATAATGTCGGTGCTGTTCTTCCACACTATGCGTTACAAGGTTTCGGTTCCACGCGACCCAAGTAGCGACAGATTTATCCTCAGCAAAGGACACGCTGCACCCATTCTATACGCAGGTGAAAATGTAGCACACAATTATGCATTACATCAGTTTTTCATTGCGATAGTGTGTCTCATTATTTGTACCGCCATGGTTGACTGCCAGCCATGAATGATTTTCATTATCTTCAATTAAATTTTTCCGCTCGTACTGATGGATGACAAAAAGTTCAATGACTTATAAAAAGAACAAATGAAAAATAATCATTCTTAAAATTAAAAAATTATTATAATTATTTATATAAAAATACCAAAATTTATTTCAAACAAAAATAAAATAAAAAATGAAACTGAAATGCATGACAAACTAGTTTGACATGAAATATTAATTTCGTTTCTTTTCTAAATAGCTTGGGCCGAAGCTGGACTATTCCCAATGTCTGAACTGTTGAATTTGCGAAAATTCGATAGCGACCTTGAGGGCCATCCTACACCAAGGCTCGGATTTATTGATGTTGGTACCGGATCGTTGGGACAAGGATTGTCTGTGGCAGCAGGTATGGCCTACGTTGGAAAGTACTACGACAAATCGAACTACAGGTAATTTTGAATTTTTTGGTTTCAGAATAAATCATTCTTATGAAAGTGTATCTCATTTGTTTGAAAACGTATTTCTTGGTCTGTCATAAGATGTATCATTTAAAAGTAAAGTACATTTTTGAATACAATTGTTATGAAGAAATTTCGCACAATTTTAAATATTAATTAAATTTAATTTTTCAGAGTGTACTGCTTGGTCGGGGACGGTGAATCTGCTGAAGGTTCAATCTGGGAGGCTCTTCATTTCAGTTCATACTACAAATTGGACAACCTGTGTGTCATCTTTGACATCAACCGACTTGGACAGAGTGAACCAACCTCCCTGCAACACAACATGGATGTTTATAGTAAACGATTGGAAGCTTTTGGATTCAATGCCTTAGTTGTTGATGGGCATGACGTCAATGAGCTATGCAAAGTGCGTATTTGAAAAAAGAATACTGTTTTATAACAGAAACCATTTTCAAAGTTTATATTTGAAGTTTAAAATCAAAGTTTAAAATTGAAATTCAAACTTAAATTTTTACAAAATTTGCAAGATTAAATTGAAAATCAATTCTAATATTAGAAATTAATTTTCATAGGCTTTCCACGAGGCGCAAAATACAAAAGACCGTCCCACTGCCCTTTTGGCCAAGACCTTCAAGGGAAAAATGTTCCCTGAAATAGAAGATCTTGAAAACTGGCACGGTAAGGCTCTTGGTGACAGAGCCGCTGATGTTATCAAGGTAAACAAGAGTAAAAATGTTTGATTTCCTCAATATCAATATTTATTAATCAAAATATTTAATTTTCATTCCATTTTTTAGCATCTGACTTCTTTACTGAAGAACCCTGGACCTCTGAACTTGCATCCACAAAAACCACTTGTGGATGACGCACCAATTGTTGATATCACCAATATCAAATTAGAAACGCCACCAAAGTACAAACCTGGTGAACAAGTTGCAACTCGATTAGCCTATGGTACAGCTCTTGCCAAGGTAATTGTCTAAACCAGTTTGAATGTTGGAATAAATTTAGAGAATATTTGATTCATTCTGATTTCTTCTTTCGCAGATTGCCAAAAATAATAGTCGTGTTATCGCCTTGGACGGTGATACCAAAAATTCTACTTTTGCTGATAAAATTAAAACCGTGGATCCCAGCCGTTTTATTGAGTGTTTCATTGCCGAACAAAATGCTGTTGGAGTCGCCATTGGTGCAGCTTGCAGGGACCGTGCGGTGACGTTCGTTTCTGCCTTTGCCACGTTCTTTACTCGTGCCTTTGATCAGGTAATTAGTAATTCATTAAATAATTGAAAATTTTCCAAAGCAACTTTCAAGACACACTTTTCAGAACTTTGAAATGAAAATTCATCGATAGATTTATTTCAAAACTGTCATTCCTTTGAGCAATAATGCATAACATTGTTAAATTCCATCATTTATATTTTTACTTGGACGTTTATCTTCATTGCGAGTTGCTTTATATAATCCAACGTGAGCCAGTATTTCTTATACCTTACATAAGTTCTAATAAAAGAATATCCATTTATTTGAAACTGTATTTTCCAATATAACATTCAAACAAATCTTTCTTTCCGTACATCTATCCAAGTCGATTATAGAGTAACTCGAGCATAAAACATTGAGATATCATTTTTTAGACAATATTCGGATAAACCCTCGTTGAAACTCGGGGCTAATATTTAGATTCAGAAAAGTGCCATGGGATACATACGAAATGAGATGTTATATCCGTGTCTGATAAAACTCCACATCCCCCATGGGGATTTCATTCAATCTGATTTATATGAAAACTAATGTGAAATTTCTTCAAATCATAATACGAAAATGTGTTATCAACATCAAAGAACTCATTTTTTTTTAATTTATCACAGTTCCATCATTGCAACGAAACGTCAAATTTAAAATAAATTTAAAATCACCACAATTGTACAAATACCAAATGCAACAAATTTCATTTTATTCTCTCTTTGCAGATTCGTATGGGAGCCATTTCTCAATCGAATGTGAACTTTGTTGGATCCCACTGCGGTGTTTCGATCGGCGAGGACGGTCCCTCTCAGATGGGTCTGGAAGACATTGCCATGTTCCGTTCCATCCCGGGATCCACAGTTTTCTACCCGAGCGACGCCGTCTCGACCGAGCGAGCAGTCGAGCTGGCCGCGAACACCAAGGGCATCTGTTTCATCCGAACCTCTCGGCCCAACACCGATATCATCTATAAGAACGATGAAGTCTTCCAGGTGGGCAAAGCCAAGATCGTACGCACCAGTGCCAAGGACCAGGTTCTCGTGATCGGCGCAGGTGTGACCTTGCACGAAGCTCTGAAAGCTGCGGCCGAGCTTGCCAAATCGAACGTGCACGTTCGGGTGATGGATCCCTACACGGTGAAACCAATTGACAAGGCAGCGATAATCGCACATGCCAACGAGGTCGGCGGTCGTGTCATCACCGTAGAAGACCACTATTCTCAGGGCGGTTTGGGAGAAGCTGTGGCATCCGCTGTCGCGTTGGAGAAGAACATCAGCGTCAAGATCCTCGCTGTGACAGGCGTGCCACGTTCCGGACCACCGAACGTGCTCCTTGACGCGTTCGGCATCAGTGCCCGCAACATCGTCGGCGCGGTCCACGAGGTCCTCAAACACTGAAGGTGTTCCTGCTCTGTTACTTTCCGCTGTGTTGTTCTGTTTCGATGGTCTTCCTTCTTAAGTGATGCGACCGAGTCTTGAGAGTTCTTCAGTTCAGTGCCTCTTTTTTTGTTTTTTGCAAAGCGAAAAAGTATAGTGTTGTTTGTTCGTTCTTTTTTAATTTGTCATTCGCTGAAATACGTTTGTGCGCCTTTTTTCAACGTCAACGAGAAACGTTCTTTGATCTGTGCAACTGTCAGACAATCACCTGACCTATTTCATGTTATGGAGTTCTATCAAATGGATATAAACTGTGTGCTCCCAAAGCAAAGTGTAACAAAGTCGACAAAAGGGCTGAGTGTTTGTATAACCGTTATTTTTCTAATCTTCCAAAATATTTTTAATACTTATAATATTTTGAGATATTCGGCGGGTGCGATTGTTAAACCCTGGGGAGAATTAGCGAATTTTTTATTTCTTGTAATGTTCAAATGATTTCGATGGAACACATTTTGCTTGAAGAATACACTTAATATTTTGTCTTGCTCTTGCTGAGGAAAAATGAACGCGATTTGAAAACTGTTCATTGTCAGTTGGAACTTCAAGACTCGGTCTGTCGCTAACATTCCTGGTTCTATAGCAACATTTCATTTTTACTTTTAAAGAGTGTACAAAGAGAGAACATACACATTTACTTGTTCAACATTTACGTTTTATAAGAGTTTATGTATATTACATTGCTTCGAATGGAAATCCACGCGCTATTGTTGTGTTGCTACCTTTTGTTGTAAACACAGTAGATCATGATTTATTATATTGAGCATTGATACGATTCAAAAACGCTCCAACTTTTAGAACGCGCTCGGAATCAAAGCTGACAAATGCGCCAAAGTCATTTTTATTTCCTCTTTTTCGTTTTTTTTATTCGCAGTACGTCACAGTAAAATAAATCTAAAACTCAATGCTAAAAATTAGAAATAACTTGGTGACAAAATTGTTTTTTTTTCTTTTTCGCCCAGCATTGTAATTTTGCTATGAGAACGAAACTGTCGAATTTGATACTACGATATTTACTGTTTGTAATTCTGTACCATACTTCAAAAGCAACTTCAATAGAATGATTTTTCAGTAACACATCCAATTGTTCTCATTATTTCCTGCGATTTTCACAAGTTCCAGCTTTTTTTTTTAATCTCCCCCTCGTGTCGCGTTGAAAATGGCAATTAGTCCAAAGTGCGCAGAGCACAGCAAACAATCCGGGACAGTGGGAAATAAAACAAAAGTAGATTCGATCATGAAAAATTGACGGCACGCTGAAGCTACAGACAAAATTTTTATTATTCATTTTGGTAACGGAAAAAATGGACCTTTTACGATCATTACCGTCTTAGAAATAAAAAACTTCATCCGAAACTGTATCCATCCTGCCATCCATCCCAGCCCCTAAATTCGGCCGTGCCATAAAAAATGGAAATCAAAATTGCCCGCTGAAACAGTTTCTGCGAGGAAAGAGCTGTTTTCATCTCGTCCCACACTTGGCTTTACTTTTTTTTTCGGGCACACTTTATTTGTGTGTTCAGAGACAGACACACTTTCGCTTGTGTCTGCCTCTGAACGGACGTCGTGTGTGGGTGTATGTACAGAGTTTGATTCACACACATGCACGTGTGTATTTAGTGATCTCAGAGTGAGGGTGTTCTCTGTTGTATACATTTTCATGTACCCGTCTTTCTCCAACCCAGTCGCGGGCCAGTTGGGTGGAGAAAGATAACTGTGCATGAGTGGCCATGAATTATACTGCGTGCTAGCAGGGGCGGCAAAATTTCGGGACATTGTTTTCAACAATGTTTCTCTCCAATATCAAAACTCAAGGATAAATGTTTCAGGGTCGACCCTGCCGGACGTAAGAAAAACAGTATCTCAAATTTAACCACTCGTAATTTTCGTTCTGCAATCATTTTCATCATCGATTTGACTTTTAATTTGTCATGAAAAAGGTATGTATTATTTGACATTTGTTTACATCTGAAGGTCACATTTTTCATATTATTTTATTTTAACATAACATACATAATTTCGAAAGATCCGTACGAACGACTTTTGTCATCAAGCTTTATTGTGCAAGGTCTCTGCAAGGTCATTTTCAAGTGTGTGTTTAATTGTAAAATTGTTCATGGAAAATTTCAATTTTGTTTAGAAAAATTTCTCTCGTTAAAAATATAATAAACATTCGTTTAATGTAAACATAGAAATTGCATTTTCCCCATGGAATAAAATAAAAATGCATGATTTTGGAGAGGGCAGTCAAGGATCTTTATTTTTTGTTACAATCATCTGAAGATTTCGGAAGATATTTGCAGCATGTTCGCGCGGGATGTCAAAAAAAAGGAAAGGAAGGGGTTGCTAGAACGTATTCGCGCGGGGGTGAGTACGCGCGCGCGGTAGGTCCGCCACGGCAGCGCCACCACGCGCTGACTCGGCGCCCCCGCGGAAGGCCTGGTGATCTTGACGTCTCGGTGTGTCGGTGTGCGCGCGTGTGCGACTGAAAAAGATGGCCGCCGCGAAAGCGTACGGTGGTGATGTTGACGTCGTTGCGCGGAGCTGAGCCCGTATTCGTGCGTCCGCGAACCCGGAACAACGAGCGAGCGTACGTCGCCGAGGCCGAGGCCGAGCAGCAGCAGCAGCTGCGGAGGACGCGCGCGGCCGAGCGCGAGCGGCCCAGCGCCGCGTGAAAACTCGCACCTCCGGACTCTCGCCACGGTGAGACCTCGCGGTCTACGAATCCACCCGGATTCCGAGCGCTTCTTGACAAGCAGGACCAACCAATCGGCTGTGCACCGTCGGGTTCGTGACGATCCCTCGGCTGGAACACGCGAGTGATACGCAAAGATCATGAAGCAAAGAGAGAGAGAGAGAGACAGCGAGAGTCGGCCATGTTACGTTTTGCGTGACGGCTTTTTCGGCGGAACCGCGGAAGTGAAAAGCGGTTCCTAGTCGTGGTGACAAAGTTGGCTCAAAAGCGCCGCGAGCATAGCTTGCCGGTGGAAGGTCGCCGGCGAGGTCGCTCCGCGCCCCCCACCCCCTCGCCCAAAAATTTTCAGTCCCCGAAAAATTTCGGCCTCCCCGCACAGGCTGCTTTGACAGTATAGTCGCGCGCCTTGACAGCTGCGGCCTTGTGCTTGTCAAGTAATTTTCACTCGCCACATTTTCTTTCCGTCGTTTATAAACTTCAAGTAGAGTCAAATGTTTAGCTTTGTTATTCTTGTTATTTCTCTGAGATGTGTGTGAATTGTGCAAGTTTTTAAAAGATGACTCAGTTGTTTTTTAATTTTTCGGGTTGTTTGTTAATTTTTTTTTATTGTTGTGATATAAAACATTGAATGGGGTTTGATTGAAATCATGGCTCCGGAGAACTGGATAGAGGCGGTTGTGATGTGGGTATGTGACTACCCGCAGATTGTGGCTTTATTCTTTAAATAACAAATCCATCTTGAATGTGATTTTCGGCTGTTACCAACGACCGGTAAACACTTGCTCTTGATTTTGGTGACTGAGATTTTGGGGGCGAGGGGGAGGCGAATTGCACCGTCCGGATTCAAGGTTTCTGATGCGATTGGTTGGTTCGCTTGTCAATGCGCGGTTTTGTGCCCGATAGCATCCACTCTGAAAGACAACTTTAAACGAAATGCTTTTGACTTTTTCATTTTTGTTACAAACACGACTTTTGTTATCATTATGTTTGTGTTTTCAGTTGGTGAAATAAAACTTGTTTCGCTTTTAGAGCAGTTTTTACGTTTATTTTGATTTTATACACGCTACTGAATTCCTAAATCAACATGTTTATTCTGCTGGGTACCTTATTCTTTTCACGACAAAATCATTGAAATGACCTTCAGATAACAAAAATAAACAGAAGACCATCATAACCTTTTTTATCATCTTCCTCTCGTTTCAAAGATTTTGTCGTTTTTATAATTTTGTTTGTCATATTTGTACCTATCGTTATGTTATGACTCTATGATTTTTTAATTTCATTGCTCAATATTGCATCTAGACGTCTTTTTCAACCATAAAAGTGCCCAATAAATCCTGCAACTTTGAACTAATTTAGAAATAAAGAGAAAGGGTGTAATTGCACTTCAACTTTAATTATGGAATACGATAAATCACTTTGTCGCAAGGCGTTGTGTACAGCGGTGCAATGTGGTAATTTAACATCAGTTTCAGAGTACGACTTGCTATTTCAAGAACGAGTATAATTAATTGATTAATTTATTTTTGAAAAAGAAGACCGAACAATGAAATCTGAAACAAGGACAAAACATGATAAAATAATAGTCAATTCGTTTCACCGTCGCGCTGTGTGTTTTTCAAAATATTCAATTCGTATAAAAATACTCTTGAATAATTCGAACCAAAAGAGCGAGCAGAAATAACAAATAAACTGCAGTTATCCAATAATTAAATCACATTTCCATTCTGAATGCTCTTACGCTGAATAATAACATTTCGTTATAATTATATATAATTGCGCGGACACAGGCGCTGCTCATTATACGAGTATCCTTTAAGGTAGGACTATTATGAAGTCGATTTCCATGTGAAATTAATGAAATTTCGCTGAAATGTTCTTCAACATATTCACAATCATTTTGTAAAGTTTCAGATTTTTTTCTGTCCATCAGGAGTCGGGATATACAAATTCAAAGTTGGATTGAAATGAATAGGAGGATATGGGAAAATGTTCAAAAATGTTTAAATTTTGAGAAAACAATAACTTCCTTCAAAAAGTAACAGCTCTTCAATATGACAAAAATGATCATGCTAATTATATGTACCTTCATGAAAGTCCTACCTTAAAATCGTCACTCTGGCTCAAATAATGTGTGCACTTGAATCGTGCCAAGAGAAGGGTAACAAAAAAGACGCACGCGCACAAACAAAGGATAAATTCAGGCAGTGCTTTGAAAAAATAATCTGCAATCATATTAAAAATGTTCGCTTCATAAAAAATATTCCGAAATGAAAGTGAAATTTTAATATGAGAATTAATTATCTACTTTTGACGAGGGAGATAAAAAAACAACACAATAGTTCCATTTGACCTTTAATATAGTCAACAAATTCTTTAGACAATTTTATAATTAGATTTTGTTTTGTTTGTTTATTTTTTTTAATGAATGCATAATCTAATTAACGAAAATCTACCCCTCGTTCGAAAGATTAGTTTCTTCTTTTTTTTTACCGCAACGTTAAACTTGAACAAATTTAATATACGAAAAATGTTTGTGCAACCCCATCTACCGAATGGCCGATTCGCATTTAAAACGGATTCCCATCGGAAAGTTTGGCCGAATATTTGCGCGATGAAGAAAATTTAGTCGAAACAAAATTTCAAATAACATGAAAATGTTCTCGGCCCCGCGTGTAAGTTCGTCGTTGGGGATATTAGATGATATATGTCAAGTATTCGAGCTATGTCCACATCGCAATGAATGAACAAACTTGAAATTAATATAACCATCAACTCTTGATGTTTTGCTGTTGAGGTAGTAAAATTATTTTGTTTTCTTGTTCGGATTTCTGTTTTTTTATTCTGTTTGGAACATTGGTGACAAAAATAATTTAAAAATTATGCACATTGAAAAAAAAGTCCAATTTTAAGCATTTGAAATAAAGCTAAAAGATGAAAGTTTGTTATAATATGCGAGATAATGAGTTACATTAAATGGTCGGTTGGAATTACCGCGAGGTATAAATCACATATTTCAGATGCATTTTGTAGTCAAAGACAGTGCAGTAAAATTGATGAATAAGATATTATGAATGAGAAAAGTGAATGATGACAGATGTAAAGTGGCAGCTGCTGACACACCGTTTTCTGGCCTCGCACCGACCACGGTAAATTATATAAAAAAATGCTAAACATGAAAACGAATCGACAAATTAGATATCAAATAAAAACAAAGAAAACAGAGAGAGAGAGAGAGACTTTTACCTAATTTGAATCATCCAGACAGTGTTGTTATGAAATGAAGTCAAAAAATAAGAGCGCGTCGGGTGAAATTGAATCGTAGAGGGAAGGTAATTATAATATATATTCAAATTAAACTGACACACAGCTGTTATTTATGTACACTGATAAAAATGTAAATTGCATTGTGATTCTACACGCTGATTATAAATGAAATACGTGTTTATGTTTTCGATTGTGTGCGTGCCTGATAAATTCCATCAAGTTACCAAATTTGACAGAAATTAAACCCGACAGTTCTCTTTTTTAATTTCATTCCAATTTTCATTTGCACGTAATTTTTTTTAACTTGCTTCTATTGACCATCATTTTGAAACTTTTTTTTTTTCACAGCTTAGTACTTTCGCTTTAAGTTCAAGTTTTATATAGCATCAGGTTGGTCCATAAATAATTTATACATTTTTCACCACTTTTGTTGAAAAAAGTTAAAATTTTTATCACTCTTTACTCGAAACTAAAATGTTCTTTTGCAAAAGAAATGTAGTTTTATTGAAAAACCTAAAAAGTGTTAATTTAACAATAAAAGAAATGGGCAAAGTGTATATGACGATTGTTTTATTATGAAAATTATTTGCAATTTACTTTCATTTGCATCAACTGGAATTCGGCTTGTTTTAGGTCTTTTATCCGAGCGAAAAGCATGGAGCGAGAACGGCTTGCGAAGTGAAATGTGATGAGTGTTAATATATTGGGATGCTACACATGTTTCCTGCGGCGCATCGTATCGAAAACGCATTAACCATACATCAGGTAACAGTCAACTCTATTTGCTGGCAAATATCTTTATGTCCAGAGAGCGAGGGGTTCTTTGATCGAGCTAGTTTAACGCTATTCTCGTCATTCTTCCCGTTCGTATATCTTTCCTCTTTTTTTCCTCCCTCCGTCCTTTTACTCGCTCCTTCCAAATTCAATCATAATGTTTTGCCTGTTCTTTTACCATGCTCAGCCGAACAATCTAAAATTGCCTTTTCGCAAGCTTCTCTTTAGCTTGACAGAAACTTTGCAGTCCAAAAATTTTGTCACGTCCGAAACGGGCTTCCGACTTTTTCATTGAGTCGCGCACTTTTACCAATTGCGATCTTCATTTACAATTTTATCGGTCCTAGAAAGTCTTTAATATCATGCGGTGAGCCGAATCCTGTGGAGAATTCAATCTTTTTTGCACATGGTTTCTGTATGTGTCCACGCCCCTTCGTACTCAGAGAATACAAAATAGACAACAGAAAGCATTGAGAGTTTACTGAAAATAATGATAACAAAAATGGGTATAAAATTACGTGAATCGTATCGCTGGAGGAAATTACCTTCGAGAGCACCGAGATGAATTTGTTTTATACTTATTTTTTTTAATAGCTTTTCTCGTCAATCAGTTTTGCATCCAATTATGAAAAAAAAATATTTATCCGCTTTCCTTTGGGAGGAAAATAAATGTCAATTGCACGTTGCAAAGTTTTTGACGAGAAAAAAAGTCCCCACATGTTTTTGAATGTTTTAAAATTGAAAAAAAAAAAAAAAATACGGGAACAAAATTCGTGTAACCGCGAATTTGACTGTTTGAACAGTGGATGTCAAAAGCATTGGATGCACTGCGGTGCATCTCCGCAAAATGCACCTCTGTGTCTTTATTGAAGGCGAACGAACATTACGTGAGGGACAATCGAATGCAGCGCAAACCCAACCGGCTGTGCGCGCGGGGGCGAGCGCGTGATTAATCATCCCAGACGTCCCTCCTGCCCCTTTAAAATCGAGTTCTCATGCCAAATTTCTTTTACTTGTCCCAGTACGGCGTTGGACAAGAACAACCAGTCATTAAACCAAATGCATGCACGCTGATTTGAAGAATGACTTAGGCACTTTTATGTCTCCCCCTGTTAAACACGAACGTAAACAAAACAGAGACTGCGCGAAGAATGTCCCTCTTTTGTCCATTTTTTTTCGCTAAATATAAATTTAAAATGTACGTCGCTACCTCATTCTTTTTTATAGTTTGCAGTTTTCGAGAGATTAATTTTTTCACCCCGATCGTTCTCTTAGATCTGGCTGGCAGCATTTGTATTCTTGCGAAATCAGAGCCATTCATCATATTTTGTGCATACAAGCAAACAAAAATCTACCGATTCAATATCGAGTTTCCAAAATTGTACTTTCAAATTGGTACACACGTGATACCAAATTTAATTTACGTTTTATTATCATTCGATGCTCTTCCCGACTAATAGAGATTACATCTCTGAAGTTCTCATTATTTTGAAAACAAGTTCCAGCAAAGGTTTTACTGTTTTATTCTCGATTAATTTTTTATTCAGTTCATTTATTTATAATTCATTTATCTCGAAAACAATTTGTTTCATCTGCGATATTCAGTTTATGTTTTCAATTTATTTACAATTTCCAGATAAAAAGTAATAGTTTCTCTTTTTTTTAAATTGATGACATTTTATTTTTCAAAGTTCACGTTCTGTATGACGACTGTTAAGGGGACTCGTGCGCATCTACGCCAACTTATACAATGCTGGTCGGAGCGACGCGTACGCCTGTAGCAAATCCGCTGGAACCGTGCTCGCGTTTTGCATTCAGGAAATTAAGTTTTGTATTTACGTTGCGTACACGCCAACTCGGTGCACCGGCGGCATTGTATTAACGCAACTGCTTCGTTTCATCCGAATCAAATGATATACGTTCGCGAGCGCAAATCGCTCGTACCTTTGTCGTTATCGGGCGCTGATTGCAATTTGCGACAAATAATAATTTGACACGCAAATTATACCAACTCAAATCCATCCCGCGTTTTCCAATCTAATATATTTATTAATCATCGATTATATAATCATGCAACATAATCGCAATTCTCAACTCGCCTATAATTAGTTTTCACTCTCTCTGTTATTATTTTTGTTTATTATTTCTTCTTCCCAAATCTTATCTTTTTCAAATACTTTTTTCATATATTTTTTTTCTCATCTTTATAAATTCGAGGACTAAGCTTGTCATCGTTATAGACGAAAGTTTGAAATTGGACCTGAAGACAGGAAGATTGTTACGTTTCTTTTCGCCGCGCGGATATCTCATGCATAATTCACCATTCACAAAGGCCTTATATTTTGTTTGTACATTTTGATGACATTCGTTTTGAGCAACAAAAATTGTCCGCTTTAATAAAATTTCATGTCCCATCGATAACGCAATAACACGTTTATTTTGAGGACTGGGCTTGCATTATCATGACGCGAATGTTATTGTCACAATAATCCCCGTTTCAAAGCTGACGTAAAGGAAATTTGATTTTAATTGAATTTTATACCATGGCGCTAATATAAAATGAAATGCCTCTCCCTCATCAGAAAAGTATGTTCAATTTGATTTTGTATCGGAGTTTGAAAAAGGTTGGATTTCAAAAGAGGGAGGGGAGAAGTAGAAATGTGTATCGGTGTCGGGTGATGTTAAGGGAGTTCATCATAGCAACTTGCACGTTTTATCTTCGGTTCCCAAGATAAAGGGAACGAGGAAGGCTCGATAAGACGCGATAAATAACGAGAAAAAACTTGCCCTTGGACGGGATTTGATTGTGATGCGCCGGGATGTGTGCGTTTCTGCTCCCGTAACGAGAGTGATGGAAAGATCTGACGGTGCAATAAAATCGCCCAATCCTATTATTTTTATCCTCAAAACTTTTGTGCATCATCCACCTGTCACCATTGCTCTGTTATAGTTTTTTGACAATCAATTTATTACAGAAAAAATAACATTAAAAATGAATCAAAAATTAATTTAAAAAAATAAAAATGTAACAAAAAGAATAATAATAAATAAATATGAAATAACGATAATTGAAATACAAAGGAGCTTTGTTTTGGTTTTGAGTTTTTGTTCAGTCGTTGATTAAATTGATAATCAAGAGGATTTGGAGTTTATCAAACAATGAAATTTTGATTAAATGGTTTTGAAAAGCATATTTTATGGAATTCACCGAGAGAGAGCTTGAACATTAGAAATTCGCCCACTCGAATCTTGGAGATTTCACAAAGCCCATCTGAGCGTCCGGTTCAACTTGAAATATGCGAAGCGCGCGAGAATATTCAGGCTTGCGTAATTTACAACCAAAACTACTGATAACCGAACGAGCAACACAACTTCTCCATTAACGTATTAAGCCCCGATGGAAATTCGCCTTCACCTTATGGAATTCACCTTTTTGAATGGCTACCTTATCTCTACACGTGTTTCTCTCTTGATTATCTTAAAGACACGTTGTTTATCGTTCTCAGAATAATTTATGCACAATTTTTCAACCCCGGCTGGGCAATCCAAACCAGTGTTTTCGATAACGAAAAAGAATAAATAAAATAATAAAAAATCCAATAAAAGTAAAAAATAGTAATAAATAAAAAATTCCAGTAGTACAAGTAAACAAACAATCAAACACACTTTCTTATAATAATTTTAATTTAAATTCAATTCAGACTTTCTTTTCTGTTGGTCTATTTTTTAAATCAAAATTTGAACTAAATTTTTGAATGCGTACAACTTTTGTAATAAATTAATCTGTGAATGGGAATCATAGTAGAGAGTTGTACAAACTTGTATAAATGTAAAGCTGCGGCAGAAGTGAAAATCATGCATAATGACGAACAAAAGTAAATATCAGGACGATAAATTGGAGGAGATACAAATCAGTGGAACAACTGCGCGAGCAACAATGGACGATATTTGTCTAATTCTCGACGATACGTAAGCAAGTTTCAGAGGCATAAATTTTGGTGCTTTTCCAGCTGGGAAACGTCGGCTTATACACGCGCACGCCCGCAGATGCAACTGCATTTAAAAATTCGGCCGTGACGTGCGAGAGAGAAGGGTGGTTGCATATGTTCTGTCACTGAATATGATGACGCCATGTGTTTCCAGCTGGATAAGGAGGGTGGCCGGCCCGTCGGACATCGAATGGGGTGCAGCACACCCACCCTCAAGATTTCTCGAACCTTCGCTTTCCCAAAACTTCTCACGTCCGTTATTACTGCTACTGTTATTATCCCTGTCTTTCTCATTACGCTATAACCTCGCTGTTATCGAGTATTTGTTATTTTTATACAACACCTCTTTTTTAGATATTTCACCAAATTGAAAATCCTTTTCCTACAATTTTTTAAAATATTTTTTATCGTTTGAGTTTTGGTTTCGTTATCGAGGTTGTGAACTTTTTAACAATTTATTAGACGTTTTACAACTTTTGTTTCCGTTTCATTTTTGATGGATGAAACCGCAATGCAAGAGCATTACAGCAATTTAATCCAGGGAGGATTATTTTAAAGATGCAGTATATACACTTAATTTCGGCCGAATATTCATACCATATTATTTCAGCGCGTAAATATTAAAATCAATATAAATATTTATAATTCATGCCCCCGTGCCCTGGAGTGATTTATTTGCGCTTCTACAAAGCAACTGGTTTTTTTTCCCTGTTGTGAAAGAGCACAAGGCGAACAAGGGAATATTCGTTGTTTGGATTTCATGAACAAATTAAGACCCGAGATAAACGGCTGTTTGAATATCATATCGCAGAATTCGAGGCGGAAAAATTGTTGTTTTTCTGTTTGTTCAGAAGTAAAAATGTAAATGAAAAGTAACAAGTGGCCGGCGGAAAATATTTGTCAACTGACGTTGACAATCAAGAGGAGGAAAAATTTTTGTTTTATGACGCCGGGCGGAAAAGGGATGTTGATTTATTTAACCCGTTTTATGCGTGTGTTATTGTAACATTCCCCTCGCTAAAACATCATCAAACATCCGTGAAGGAACTATGAGCCGAGGAAAACGTTAGTGTAGTTTTTGCCGTTCCGCGATATATAATCAAATATGCGCTCGCTACCAACTTGTCCGTTTAATTAAAATTCCTAACCTTCCCCCCACCCCTCCATCAGCGTCAACAATTTTTATTGAAATACGAAAAGTGAGATGAGATGAACGTAAAATAAAAAATAACGAAGAAATAAAAATGTTAGTGGTTGAAAAATAAAATGGAAAATAAGGAGAGGTGATCGATACAAAGCTGCGATGGGCGACTTGTGCATGGACATATCAGGAAAAAAATCGCAACATAAAATTAACGATAAAAGCGGAGATGTTTTATTTCGAATGGACATTAAAGACACTCCATTTGATTACAACGTCCTTTTGTAATGGAAGAGGATTTGAAATGTCTGAAGAAAGGATCGACTGAAAGCATCGCCGGGGAATCTAATCCCAATGTTGGAGAAGGGATGCTCTCTCCTAGAAAAGGTCTATTGTGTACTCGTTCAAATATATCGACTGTCCAAATAGTCTCAAAACCTAAATTCCATAAATTACAACAAACGGGAATTTCTAAAACAAATCTGTTAAAATAAATGAAAAACGTAAACTGAACAAAAAAATTAGAAACACAATGATAACATTTATCAATTTAAAAAAGGTTCATGATGAAATTGGACAGAGTGTATACCTAGGAAGTCGTAAAAAGAAACTTAAAAACTAGAAAATATGAAAGATTTTTTAACAGGAAAAAAGTTGCTGAAAAATGATGTTTTTATCGCTTTAGGACAACGTTTTAAGAGCCCAAGAGGTAGTGAAGGGTTGAAAAGTGACTAATAACAAAATTACAGACTTGAAAATATAAATTAGTAAAAAGATTTTGTAGCAACAAGCTTCTGAAAGGATGGAAGTATTTTTTTAAATGATATATTCTGTAAATCTGCACGCCGGTCTGTGTGTGGGTTTCAAAAGAGAAGCCATACAAGTTAAATAATTTGTTTATTCAAGGTTGCTAGAAGTTCTTATACGGTGGTTGCACTGCAGGGTTTAATCCTACAGGGCAAGTGCTGTAATAGAAATTACTCAGGGTTAAACTTGTCGGTGAAGACAGAGAGCATTAGATCAGAGGTCAAATAAAAAGTACACGCGAGCGAGAGAGATAAGTGTAGAAGAAACGCAGCGAGACGGTACGTGAAAATTCCGTCGAAAATGGCGCTACTAAAAGTTAAAAATAAGAGGGAAACTGCAACTTGGTGTAGCAAGATGAAAATATTCTTAATCTCTGAAAAAGCTTGTTTTAATTAACAAAAAAATCACGATCGTTTTAGGTTTAATGAATAATTTAAAAAAAAATCAACAAGTTCAGCGATTTATATAAATAGTTTAAACCAGTTTGTAAGACACTTTTTCAGATATGAAAAATTTTCCTGTTTTAATTAGAGAATAAAAATGAAAAAAATGGAGTTGACAGGAAAAAAAAACGCGAAGGACGAAAAGTTGTGATTTGCAACTTCATTGAAACGAATCGTAAAACGAATCGTGGGCGTTCCATTACATTTAACCAGCAAACGATGTTCCTTGAGGTGCCAATGCGATCGACTTTTTTTTTCATTATTTATATCTTTGAAAACCATTCCTTTATTTTTAATTCTTTTTCCATATCGTTCGTTTTTTCAAAAGTTTTACACCCAGGCAAAATAGCAATGATGGAAATAAATGTTGTAAACCTTGGCATCAGAAATTGAACTCAACTTTTACATATTCGACGAAGCGAAAATATTTTTCAATTTTCCCCGATAAGTCCCCAGTGGTTTCAAGATAAACGTTTAATGGTATATTGCAGCATCGCGTCTTGTGTGTTTGTGGGGGAGGGGGGTGGAGGAAGTGACAGTTATAACGAAACACACAACACTCGAAAATGCTTATTGCGAGAGTGCAACATCGACAGACATTGCTAGTCAATAAATACAAGACCCGGGGTATAAATATCACAGATCAAATGAGAACGCCTGGAAAAGCGATACGATGAAAGTGTGTCTGTTTTTTTGTAATTTTTATTTCCGCTGCTTCAATTTGTATAAAATCATTCGTTATTGAAATGCACAAAGTGGAATACGATTATAAAGTTGAAAATGTGTATCTGAAACAAATGTCCGGATTTTAATTCATGATAGAAAAGTTCAACAGTTGATCAGCAAATTGAACACATACAAGTCAACATTAGTAACAAAAACGTTTAAGCAGCGTCGCTTAATTTCCCGATTCGCCCCGGCCGTTGGAGACGCGAGACTCTCAGTTGAATAAATAAGAGTTTTTCTTTTCGGTGCACTTCAATTAGCGTAATTAATAAAGTACATGAGTTGAACGACTCCTGCGAATCATGACGCAGTCGGTAAATTTGTTAATCAACTATCAAAACAGATACGACATTGTTTCATTTTAAAAGAAAATACGAAAATTAAATGAAAGATGGGAATTTGAATAAATTCAAATATTTGAAAGATTTATATATAATATGATTTATAAATGTTGGCAAATGTGGCAACATATTAATTGCATATAATAAATAAATGCATGGATGCGTCAGATATATTTCATTTTGCTTAGGTAGTCTTCGGAAAGAGAAAGAGAAAAAACGCAAGGTTGACACGTTTTTCATTCGAATCAAGTACATTTGTTAGCTCGCTCGTTATTTGCGGAAATTTATTTGTGTTCGATATCGTATAGTGCAACTTTTTGTTCCCCTCCCTCTCCTGTAACACTGACGAATCCTACATTGTATATTACCTCGATTGTAAATAAAGTCCGTTGCAACTGATTCCGTTGCAATTTTGTACTCAGAATTGACCCTTTTTGTTTGGCACGCATGCACTCGGACACGCGAAGAATTTCGTTTAACAACTTTGCTCTTTTGGCTGAAAAAACATGCCGCCGACACGTAAACTTGATGTTCAAATCACGCCCTCTAATTTGTTCGAGTAATTTATTTTTATATTTGTTTGTTCGAGTTTGTTCTTTGTTTTAAATTTATTCTTCAAATTTTACTCGAAATTTTATAATCGTTCAATGTTCAATTCACTATCTAAATTGTTTTGATTAAGATGTGAGATGGCGACATTTTAACCAAAAAAAAAAAGGTGTATTATATTTTTCAGTGGCAACGAAAGTTCTGAAACGCGAGTTAAAATTAATGGATGAGTTTAGTTAGCCATCATTCTTCGTTAAAGTGTCCGAAAATTAATGCAAAAGGTGTAAAACGATGACTAACGTTAGAGATGACGTTGATGGCACGCAATTTAAATGTATCGCGTTGATGGTGTACACGGTTTACCTAATACCTAGCCCGCCATTGTACTCTGTCGTTATAGGATTAAGAACCCTCCTGTCAAACAAAAACCTGAGGGGGATCAAAGAACAAAAAGGAGGAGATATTTTTTTCTCTGAAGGCGCGACTCCATAATTGAGAATTTATTCACTTTTTTTTTATTCTCCCCTGTTTTCAAAAAAATTGCGTCACCAGAAAAATGTTAATAACTGAAGAAAGCAAAAGTAAAAAATGATTTACAAAGATATTAAATTTGTTTCTTTGATTCATAAAATTAATTTTTTTAAATTAAATTAAAATTATTATAGCCATAATTTGTCGTTTCAATCTTGCAAGTACTTTTGTATTATTATCCATTTCAGAAAAGTGGAGTAAAAATGTTGTGCCCCTGATTCCATATAATTCACGTCAATTTCGTGATCTAAAAATCTGAATATTACGCTCGTAGGGAGATGAACGTTCTGTATTTTGGTGCACTGTCGTTTTGTAGACTTTGAGTACGCTTTTCACCCAAACTTTTAATGTTCTCCTTGTTTTGTGAGTGCCTACCAGCAGAAATACTTCGCCCCGTCTGTTACGTACTTTTTCCTCAGAAACTTTGTTCTTCACGAATATTATTTTTTTTTACTTTCAAAAATTTCATCTGATTTGATTGTTTTCTGAAATGTTTATCCCAAAGTTTGTTTGATCGAAAAATGGACAATCGTTATGTGCGTGATTCTTTGTTTTTTATTTTACGTTTTATGATTTTTTTAAAACGAATTCTTTAACGTTTCGATATAGAAACCGAAGTAAATTTAATGATTATGGAATAATTCACTGGAGCGGAGCTTTCATGTTCACTCAATTGCCACGTCAAAATCGTTAAACTCGCAACTCGAATTCAATCGTTCTTGTATGTACACGTTAGTGAATGACAAAAACTTAAAATTTATTGTAACATAAGCGTTAATGACGTTTCATTGATGCCGACAAGAGTTCATAGAAACGAAACGAAATTGACAGTCAACGTCGAGTGTAAAATCACTAGCTAATTGCCAATTAATAAATATCAATCCTGGATGTTATAAACTGCTGATTCGTTTCGTTAAAACTGCGTCGCATTTAGATTTAAATTTCAGCGATGAAAATTAATAATAATAAAAAGAAAAAAAAATCAGTTGAAAAACTTTTGAGACGTCAAAACTATTGCTCGTCAATTAAATTCAGCAACTAAATTTTTCTATCAGGATGAATTTCAAATGAGAAAAAATTGTTCCGCGCTATTTGAACGTGATCGATTCAGTACGGGCATCTTATTATAAGAAAAACGACGGTCGGGAGGCAAAGGGCGAGAAAAAGAAAAGGAGTAAAAAAAACACGAGGATTTCTCATCTTCTAATAACTCGCTGCAACGGCACGAGAATTTTTTTTCTCTCAAGTCGCCCTCTCGAGAGAGGAGCAAAAATGCGTGGATAAAGAAATTGAGAATTCAAGCGACGTGTCAAATTGAACCATCAACCGTATTAACTAATTTGACTCAGTTTTCTTCATCATTTGTTTAATTGACTACTCTTTTCCCTCTCTTTCAAATTGTTCAGAGAAACGATGAGTCATGTGCAGTGTATTCGTCTGCGCGTTCAAACTCGTGTCGTAACTTTCGAAATCCGGTTGCTACACGGTATCCCCCCGAGAAGCAATTAGTTACCAAAGATGCGCGCAAGTTTGTCGCTGCCTCTCAAATAGAAAAGCTTAGAAAATTGAATGAAAAACAAGGTGTTCCAAAGCAGACGGTAACATTTGTTCAGGACAAGCAGGTGCGAATTCAATTGGAGGAAAACTGGTCCTCGGGGCCGGTGCTTTTTTTGTTTTTTTTTTTTTTGAAATGCGGTTTCCCTTAATGTGAAATCGAGCTTTCTGAAATACGCAGATGTTCCAGGGAGGGCACGTGCTGCAACATATTGCGTGACTGAAACAAAATCGACCTATTCAAAATCATAAAAAGGGCTTGACAAAATTTGTTCGACTTTCTATGCATAGCAATCAGAAATGAAAATTGATATAAAAATTCTAAGATTAATTAGTGAAATAGTTGAGATTCATATTTTGTAATTGCCCCTCGACAAATCTTTTTATCGATAAATCGAGCATAATTCATTTGGCATCCCTCGTTCGAGTCACGAAAGAATGTTCAATTTCTTCTGCTGACATACTCTCCGGCTTGCACACTCTGTGACCCAGACAATGCAATTTTTGTGCCGGTTCAGCATTGTTGTTCGAACGTAGCAGGGATCAGTTACGTCGGCGCAAAAAGAGGGCCGCGCATCCACTGGAACTCGCCCAAAATATTAGCGTAACCGGGACTTTATTTAACAGCTCACCCTCCGTTCATTGTTTAAAGCTAAGATTTGCACACAAATGTACTGTTGCTATACACCTTACCCTCGAAAATGTTAACCAATTCCCGTTGCAATATTCGGCCCAAGCGCTTTTCTGCGCAACACATCACCTTTCATAGTCCATAAAAGTGAATGTTCATATTCATAGCATTCGCGAGTTCAATAAAATTAAAACGCTTCTTCTATTCCCATGCTCAATGGTAACAAATTGAATAGGAAAGATTTTGTTTCTTTTTTTGTTTCGTTTAGTTTAAATTAATTCGAGTTTATAATCAGAGAGGTAAATGAAAATTTTATTTTTTTCGAAAGAAAGGTGTTTAAATTGTTAAGATGGTTGATTGGAAAAACGGTCCATCTGGCAGAAGAAATTTTGTAGAGTGATGGCGGACGAATGATTTTGAGTCAATAAGTAATCACTTTGCAATTTGCAGGGGAGTAAGACAATTCGAACAATATAAGATGGGGAATCGACTTTCAAGGGTTTCCTCCGGACTTGAACGATCTGAAAGCAAACGTTTGTTCACCATAATCGCCCCGCGGATTTTCAGCTTTAGAACTGATATCTTTATCGTGCTGACTGTTTTTTTTTGTAATCGACAATTCACTCTTGCACAATTAAAAAATACTTTGTGACTGAACGGACAATCGAGTGGGTGTCGACAGTTTCCATTAACTTTTAGTTTTCCTTATTACTTGATCATGATTTTTTTTCCTGCTGGTTGAATTTCAGTACCAGAAAGTATTAATATTTTATTTTAATGTCAACATTTTGGAATTTCAGTTTAATAGTTTTCACTTCAGATGAAATTGAATGAAAGTTAAATTAATGCATCTCCTTTTTCTCTGAATTGAAGTGAAATTAAACTTTTTATTTTTATGTTACAGATTTCGCGATAAAAGCGTGTGATAAGAGTCGCACAAATATCGCACTCAGGGAGAAGAATCGAAGGATCTGGAGGACGGACGTCGCCTCCTTGGTGATATACAACTGGGTGACGTCGCTGATGTCCGCAACGAGTCCTGCTCCGAAAAGGTGCTCTGCTCCTCGACTTGGAACTGGCAACGCTAAGTCACCCTTTAAGTCGTTGCTCGGATCAAGGTGTGATCGAATCCGTAGAAACGCCATTTCATTGTCACTATCTCATCTCCAGTGGCTTCCGTACCTAAACCACTGCTACGTTCGACACCCCTCGAATGTCTTCGCACATCCAAAAGTCGTGCGTGGTAAGGATGCTTCATTTTTTTATATCCAATCTCGAATTCATCTTTCACCTAAAAAAAGAAAAAAAATTACTTGATCATTTCTTTTATTTTTTATACCTTTCACGGCCCAAGTGGAGTTGTAACAAAAAAAACTCACGAGATTGTAAACAAATCTTTAGGACCTTTTAAACTTCTGTCAAACTTTGCGTCGAAAGTTTTATAGAGGTTTCCCAGTTCGAGTGTACAACTAAACTTACCGAGCAAGACGTTTGTAGTTAATTCGTTGCAGCAACATTTCTGTAAAATGAAAATCCAATTAGCGTCCCGGTAGCAGGACGAAATTGATTACTGTATTCAGTGCATGTTTTCATATAATTGCAAATCAATCAATCTTTGGATTTTATTTCGTCGCTGAAAATGCAATCAGGCTTTTTTATTGTTTGGTTCAATTTTTTTGGCATCTAATTTGATCGAAGCAGTTACAAAAGAATGGTCGGAAATGGAATGTTACAAAAGTTTATAATCATCAATTATTTTAAACAAAAAATAAATACAAAAGTGGAGACGTCAAAATTGCTTTAGTGCTTTATGAAAACTTCAGGTCAAAAGACCAAGGATAAAAAGTTCTTAAGAGGAAGCAGAAAGAGATAAGGGGGAGGATGGAAGGAGAAAACAGTGTCGCGAAACATGCACAAAGTTGTCGACGGTAAAGCTGCGAGTTTGTGCCCGTACAATGCCGGAATAATAAATACCCACGACTTGAAATTTTAAGTAAGACAGATATATTTAAAAGAGCTCGCAGATCTGCTCTGCATTAATTATTTATCTTTTATCCAACCAACTTTTCATGTTTTAAAAAACTTCTTCCACTTGAAACTGGTTAGAAATTCAATTTCAAAAAATCATGCCAACGGCGACGGTGATAACATTTTTTTAAAATTGAAAAAAAAAAGAAAGGGAAAAAGGAACATAATAAATTGCAGATTTGTATTTTATATATACACCATGTATAATTTTACATCTCTGAGCTCGGTGCATCCTGAGAAATGCAGCTTCCATCACGGTCGATAACCATGAAATCTACGTAGTTGTACGATCCGACTACTGTACTTATAACTTGATTCTGCGGTATTTTATACTGTGCGGTTTGCTGATATTGTATTTTCAGTTATACTATTACCTTGCCAGGGAGTTGGACTGTACAGCGTACCACTTTTTATCGTTATTCAATGGTATAGCAAAGTTGTACGATATTAAAGAGAGGGATCATGCCTCCAGAAATAAGGCTCGCTCCAATATATTACTGAGATGTCTTTTCATATATTTTTTTTTTCATCCCAAGCGCAAGACGAAGGACAGAAAAATTCTTATTCCTCGCAGGATGCTTCATTGAATGGATAGTCAAATTTTTTTTGTTCGACAAAGCTCCGAGTTCCAATGCATCCTTTCCTATCTTTGTAAAATCAAAACAACTTTCAATTTCTTCTTTTCATCGTGCAGTTTGTGTATCTTGATAAACATTTTTTTATCCACCTGGAGTGTCGATCACTCGGTTGACCGTGGAGTGAGCGTGACTAATGAATTTTTATTATTCTATATCCATCTTGATTGATGAATCCCATTGATAGATAAAGCGAAAGCTCAAAGGCCTAATTTTTAGTTCAAAAACTGTCAGTGCTTGTTAATGTTGGTGAAAAGATCGATAATCCAAAAACCACCGGCACCGTGGTGGGACGTGAGCTGCACGTAAATCCATTTTGACCTATATCTGTAAATTTGGTGAACGTTATTCATTATAATGCCGGGACTCAATTAATCGTAACAAAAATAAATTTTATTCAATCAACAGAAAATAATGAAAAAATTCTTAATTGCATAAAATTAATGTTTGGCAAATACAATTGCAAGTTATGAAAAGATATCGAAATCGATCAGTGTCTTTTTCCGTCGTCACGTTATAATCCAGATTGACTAAAAAATGTTTCCCTGTTGATGGAGAACCAAAAATATACCCAGTGGTTGTTTTTTCTTTTTTTTTTTTTGGTGCGACTAAAATAAGCGGAGTTTAGAAAAAGTATGCGCGGCGTTGAGTAGATTTTTATAACGGTATGGAATATGGCATAGAAATGATATTCGCCATAGCATCCAAATAGGATTCATTCGATTCATTATACCTGTCCGATGAAAAACGCGTATTTAATGAAACGTTTTTGAGGCCGAGGCAAAAAGTCCGACTTTGGCAGCTGGTTCTGTTAATTAAACGATTCTGTTACTATAATAACAGAATAAATTCATTCGGAATTGAATGCTCGCGGGATATCTCGAGGTGAAATTTATTATAATTAGAATTGCACAAAGGAAATGAAGATGTGCGTGAGCCTCTTGATGGCGAGGCGGTTATATCATTTCCCTAGATCTCACATCAATTCCCCAAAATATTTTATGCTTTCCAGTACCTCTTGGAATAACGAAATTTATGTCTTCAATTTCCGCGCCAGAATAAAACCTTCCCGATTAAGAGAGAACGAATTAGAAATTTTTTGACAGATCTCTACAAGAGTTATTTCATGTGCTCCACCATCGTAATGGTTTTTGGCGGTAAACAACCGGCGAGATATAAGACCGCACTGATTCCGCGCTCGAATTTTTCAATTCGTGTCCTGCAAACTAGCTTTCCTGCTGTCATAATTATCGTAGCATTAAAACTCAGCCACAAGAAAACACTCTGTTAAATACAATTTCATTTTGCTCTGATCCCCGGGCTTTTGTCTGGTGCCAATGAACAGTAAAGTAAAAAGCTTGCCATTCAATTTGTATCGGATTAATCCAACGGAATTTCAATGTATTTTTGTGATTTCTGAATGTGAAACAAAACTCTATTGTTTAGATAAAAAAAAAGAGTTGCACAAAAGAGACGGCAAAAAATCCGAAAAACAAGAACGAGTTTGAAAACTTAATCCAAATTTTCGTTTCAAGTAAAATAGAAATAAACAAGTTATTATTTTTATTATCCAAACAAGGATATTTTGATGGAAAGTAATTTTTTTAATAAATAATTGATTTTGTACTTCGATAGGTGACTGAGATAGTAGTGAAAAAATGCAAGAGATTATAGGAAGACGTTTTCTGAGAATGTGTCAAACGCGGAGTTTGCATAATGAATGCAGACGTTGGTGTGAGCTTTCCTCGTCTGTGTGTATTCGGAGAGAGACAATCTTCATGTGTAAATCACGCTCAAATTCGAACTCCAATAAACAACCATTGTCTTGAATGCATTTGACGTCAGACTTTACTGATAAAAGATCCCCAAATCCTCTAGAAACGAACAAGTCTTCATTATTCATCATTATTACCAGATATACATAATCGTAATAAAAACAACATCATATCTAATCTAACAAAATAATTGCTGATTAATTTATATGAAAAGACTTCTTTCATCCCGCTCGAGTGAACCTAATTAAAATACCGAAGTTCAGAACAGCTCTTTCGACAGATGGATGAAAATACCTCGTATAAATAATTTTGCACCCGATTACTCGGGTAGTAATAATATCTATCGATTTTATTCGCCCTGTTGATTTTTGCCTTTCCTCTTCTTGTTCCATTTTGATATCCATTCACGAACTTGATGTCAAGCAATGTTACCTGTTTTACATTGTATTCCGCGTTTATTGTGTGACGTAATCAAAAGCACAATAGCGATGTTTACACGCGAATTGCCGCGTTGAGTTTGCGAATAAATTTGAAGAACGCGAATGGTATCATCTGGAGCCACCATCAAATCTCAAATGCGCTATATAGCAGAGCTCTGCGGCTTCCTTCATCGATAAATACTCATTTCCTTATTCCTGATGTTATTAATTTCCCGACGCAGAATATTATGCGGACCTGCAAAATTATAGTCATACATTTATAATTAAAAATCTATGCTCCATTTTCTTTAACTTTTGTTTGCAAATTGATATTATACCATAATTGAGATCGAATGAGATTTGAGAAGTATCATCTATAACTTTTGATAATCAATTCAGTTGAAACGAAATGAATCAGCGAACTATCAAATGACTTCCAATTTTCTTACATGAAAGGTTTGATTATTAATTATTTATCTATAAAACAAAAATTATAAAATGTTTCAAATACCAGAAATTGAAAAACTGAATTTAAAATTTCTTAGAACTTAAATAACAATTGAGATATTTTCTGTGTCTCATTGTTGAACCAAATGTTTCTGCTTGAAAAATAGTCGGTTGTGTTTTTCATCTCCCATTTTGTTTGTAAGCCTCTGCAGAAATTAACTTTGTAGTCCGTCGCAATGTAAGCCTTGTTGCTTTATTTATATTATAAAGTAACTTTCAGCCTCCTATCGATTTGGATGCGCGTCTTTGCCACGGCAACTTTTCCTGATACACTCGACACTAAATAAACTTCTTCTGCCAAACATTCTCTTCTTCTCATGCGATTCACGTCCCCGATGATAAATTGATCTTGATAGCCTCGCTGCTAGGAAAAAAAAAACAAAAAACAAAAAATGTTAATTTTAAAGAGTCAAAAAAATGTATCACAAATAATTTTATAATTCTCATTTTTGAAAAACGAGGCAAAAGGTAATTTTTGATTGCACCGTTTAATTGATTGTTGTTCAACTGTACAATTGTGGGAGATGAAAATTTAGTTGTAAAAAGAAATTTAAGAATGATAAAAATGAAGAGATTTGGATGCGAACGAAAAAGTTTGAAGTGTTGGGCGAATTTGAATCGAACGAGTTTGGCGCGCTCGTGGGTTGAATCGTCATTGTCGGCCGGCAGATGTCGTTAGTGCTCGCAGGTCGGTGTGTTGACATCAAAATTGGCTTAGTTTCGATAAGTTTAGACAAATTGAAAGTTTTTTTTCGGAGTTTGTCAAGCGCCCGAGTGGGTACGGGCGTTTTGTTGATGCTTCGCGACTGAATTGTTTGCGGCGAGTTTGGAATCAGAGACAAGCCCTGTGCGCGCTAAATGTTGCCGTCAAAAACAGTCGTGTTTACGGCATGCGAAGGGTCGCCAATTGATGAGCGTACACAATCAACAAGGAAAACATGATAAATCAGGAGTCGACGAATGACCCGGGCAATACGCTTCGTCGCGACTTCTTCCGGGATGGCTCGCCCATCTTCGTATTATGCGAGGTTAGTCGCCGCGAGAGCTCGTTTACTGCAACCAATTGATCAAGTTTGTTGTGTGCGTGAGAAGCGCGTATCCATGTATGTACGTGCCAAATTACACGTACGAAACAGCGCTCCGCCTGTGCCTACCTTCCCGATCTCTCTTGTTCATTTGACCACACTTTTGAGATCGTGTCAAACTCTTTCGTCCAACTGCATACACTTTTTTTCCGACCCACTCAAATCGCGCAATTTTTAGGTTATAGTCGCAACTGTTTATAACCTAACAACAAATTTTACAACTCCCAACACATAACCTGCCTTTTTAACCATTTTATCTATTTCCTATTCCGTTTACCCCTTTTTTCAGTTGTTTTGCTTGCTTTTTTGTATTTCAAAGATTTGGAACTTCTTTTTATTATTTACGAGTACTTTAAACAGATGTTTTAGATTGTCATCTAAAGGTACACAATTTTGCTGTCATTTTTTACAAAATTGTTTACTATGGCTTCGTTGATTGTTGACTTTTTATTTTGGTTTTAACAAATGGATGAATTTACAGATGAATCTGATGAGTATGAGAAATTAAATACATATTTGATTTTGAATTTCATAATAATAAAATAATACAAGGAAAATTGACTCCCAATTTAACGTTCTGCAATTTGCAAAGTATATAGAATTGTGTAAACATTTCAAAAAATGTTTACTGATTTTCCAAAGACAACTAAGTATGAAAATTGAACATTTGATTGCAATAATGAAATATGACGAAATTGTTTGAACTACTTAATGTTTTAAAATGTCAAAACAATTATATGCCAGTTCATTATTTGGACGTTTTGGCGGGATACAAATATATAAATAAAGCGTTGCATTCCGACATAATAATTATTCATAATAATTGACATAAGTCATTAATTTTTTCTTATTTCAAAGCTTTTCTTCGCATTGCATAATCAAACGTCAATCATTTTAATTATCCACTTATTAATATGTCAGCAACGTTTTTATTATTTTATTTATTTCCAAAGTTTGTTCTTCTGGTTATTGCAATTTGTCCAAACATCAGTAACATAATACAATAAATCTCAGTGGAAACCATTACATACAAATTTGAATAATGTTGAACATACATGTTGAAGAAATCACATAAGCAAACAAAAAAATAAACAAAAACAAAATTATTTTGTCTTTGTATTAACAAAACAGAGAAATACTGAATAATAATTTCTTTTACCTTATGCTTGTTATTATTGAAATAAGAGAAGCACAAAGGAGGCAAGAATTTATAATTGTTTATGATGATTATTTTTTCTTTTGATCAGCGATTAATATGACATTCAAATTATGCTGTAAATCTTTACTTCCCATTGCAGAAGGGATCTTTACAAAAGAAGAACATCAAAACGCTCGAAACTTTTCATTAAATAGATTGTATTTTTCTATCGCCAGCCAAGATCGTTCGTGAAATTTTGCCATTGTGCTGACTTGTACTGTACTTCCGTTCGATTCTGCATTGTATTTCGCGATGTTCAACAAAATAGATTTTCTTTTATACTTTTGAATGAGGAAATTACTTTTCATGCAATTGTTAAATTCACCCACCCCCTCCCTGATAGATTCATTTTTTAAACAAAGTTTGTGAAAATGATATCATATCATATAACTCTGATTCTCAATTTTATCACTTTTATCTGATGATTTTCATTTTCCAGGGGCTTGAAGCAACATTGAGTGACAGCAAAAAGAAATACGGCGACAAGGTTAATACACTTCTGTCTGCCTGGGAGCACGTCACTAATTTCATTCCAACAGCGTCCCCAGAAGCAACCCAGTCTCTTATAGAATGGGCC
>JAPYZS010000160.1:0-152932 GCA_030522925.1 Trissolcus japonicus | reverse complement strand
CAAACAATGTAGAAACAACTTTGGCACACAACCTTGGCGTTGCGTCACATGCCAACGCTTACCCAATGTTGGCGCGACGTTGTCGAACAGCGTCGATACAACTTTACCAACGCCGTGCCAACGTCGTTACGACTGTATTTTTCTGCTTGGGATATGGTATGCAGAAAAAAATGAAGAGCATTCCGAAGAAAAATATTTTTGACATACATCACGTTCAAGCGAAAGGGAACGACTGGATATGTTATATTACATTCCAGGCAAAGTAGTCATCGCGCATTCCTGGAACGCAATAGCTGGTGTTGGTGGCACCCTTGTTACCAAGGACGCGAATGAATGGATCAAAGAAAATGTGTTATTGCATTTTATACCCAGATCCCCATTGTGAGCACGGAGCTCGGATGTGGATCATAGAAGTGGAGGCGTTCGAGGATGATATAAATATTGTTTCTTCAAAATATTCATACTCATGCAAAAACGTCTTCAACTTAAAATAAAACATACAGAACTTAACCAGAACGTCCACTTTCTAATTTTATCACCAATTTTTCAACTAAAAATTATTTTCTCAACAAGACAATTATTTTTACAAAAAATTCTATTGTTTGATAATTGAGTTTCCCTTTTGTGGAAAAAAAATTTAAAGTAAGAGAAAATTATAAAAAAAATAGTTCTTAAGCTTGAAAAAGCTCAACAAAAATTGATATACTTGACAAACAAAAATCTCCATAACTTGTTTGCCTATTGAGTGACCCCGTTGAATCAATTAAAATCTCATTGAATAAAAAAAGAAAGTCATATAAAAAAAGTAAAAAAAAGGGGTGCAACCCCCGCATGAATCGAAAACGAATGCCGCATCACAGTCGAGGAAAAGTGCACCTGAAACTATCAATTACAATTTAAGATTGGACGTGACAAATATAGCGTCGCGCGTCGGGGAATCCCCGTGACGAAGCAATCGTGACGCTTCATCGGCATATCATTATACGGATGCGAGCCGTGACAAATAATGATCACGTCGGAGCAAAACACTAGGGGCGTCAGAACGCACCTGCATGCTAGCATATTTTATCCAATGACCGGATCGGACTCTGCTTTTGTCATCCCTCAGCGAGAACAATATAGGTGTCATGTAAGCTCCTTCATCCACAATGCATTTTTGTTCCAAATTTTCGATGTCCAAATTCTCTCAAAGAGACCGTAAAATTTCTGCCAAGCTTAACGTGAATTACACAGTTCCATCAATAGATCACATTTCTCATAAGAAAAAAAAATCGTCTTTCGTTTGTGCGATAAAAAAAAAAGTTTAATCAAATCTCACGAATCCGTATCATTTGTCGCCTTTTGTGAAGTTGGAAAAAGTGTTTTACATTGACTGAAGTAATTTAAAAACGTCTTAAAAGTGTCTAGGTTTTAGACGCTTAAATATCTATCATTAAGACACAAACGTCTTATCAAGACCAAAAATGCCTTATCTTAAGACACTTGTCTTAAATTGACATTTTTATTGACGTCTTCGTAACGTGGATTTCAAGTTAGACTCTCGTTTTAATCTCTTGGAGATTTCAATGTACGATTTGAAAATGTTGAATTTCGCAGAGCATATATAAGACTGAAGGAAAATAGTAGACGAGCACACAATTTAGATGTAGAAAAATTTTTTTCGAGGTGAAAGTCGAGCTATGCGTGGCATTAACGCTCTATCGATCGCTCTGAAAACACGGTCGATGCCCGTGCATGTCTGATTTAACGAGCCTGGTTAGCCAGGCTTGGACTCCGCGCTCTGACCCCCTCGCTCACATTTTGATCCGCACGTGTTCCCAACCCCGAGGAGTACCCCTGACAGGGCGCCATTCGGCATACCAAACTTTAATGCCCAACTAGCCGTGTCACTTTGCGCCACGGGGGAGGTGGCTTTACGATCGGGGACGCGTGCGTTTTGTTTGCCAAACGTCACAATGAGGATGATTTTCCGTCCGAGCGCCGCGAAGAAAAGCGGACCTTTTATGAGGACACCTGCATCGAAAACGGTCCTCCGTGTTTACACACGCGAATGATCAATATCGAGTCATGATAGCGCTATTAGTCAAACAAATCGAGCGTTTCGCTTATCGCGCGCGCACCCACGATAAATCGTTTTTACCAATGCAATTCGAGTTCTAATCGTTATGTAATATCATTCGGTGTGTTTTTTTGTTCTCCCTATTATACATGGCACAAAAAATTGTGCCATACCAAAATCGATCAATTTGCTTACCAAATTGATCGATTTCTTGGACGAATGTCATTATTTTTATAATAACAATTACGAAGCGTTTGGAAACTTTTATGATGGACGACGTTGTTACTTTTCTTTTTTGTTGATGCGTATTTCAATTTTTCTCGACTACGTTCAGATATTAAAAACAAGTTACACGTGTATCCATTCGATTCCATCATTTAACTTATTTTTCTATTCTTCAATCGAAAAGTCAAGCGATTTTTAACTTTTAACGTTTTTATTCACTTTAATATGATTCGACCAAAGTTGCCACAAACTATCTAACTTTTCAATAAGGAAATACGAAATAAAAATAGGAGAAACAATTTTTGATAACTTTATTCAATATTAAAGGACAAAAAATAGTAACTTCCGTGCAAAAATCTTTCTCAAAAATACAAAGTGTGTTTAGGACAAATCAGTACAAATTAGAAAAATATAAACAATTTACTTTCACAAAGATAATTAGAAGCTGCAAATGAGGAAAAATAAGATTCGAGAGAAGATACAATAATAAAAAAAATACAGATAAAGGGGAACCTTTTTAATACCTTTTTTAGTGCGCACCATCTGTGACTTCCAGTAATAAGCATCAGGTAAGTGATTTCTATATTTTTTTAATAATCAAACCATCAAATATTTAAAATTCCTATGTTGATATTAATATTTTCATTTCATAAATTTGGACATTTAGGATGACGGTGTTGTGACACAAAATATCCACGTTTATAAAATGAAAATATCAACATGAAATGAAGATTTTTAACATGAAAATCTGAAATACTTTTTTATGCGACAAAGGAAAAACACGTTAAGTGTATGTAAATCTTTATACACTTAACTTGTTTTTCCTTTGTGCCACAGATTGCATGCGCTATAATTCAAAAATAAAAAAAGCACTTACCTGGTTATTACCTAAGCCACAGTATAAAAGCTATAAAATTCATTGGAAAAAATGTAATATGTAATCGAGTAAAGTGCAACAGAAAAAATGACTATATAAAAAATGCAACGATAATGAAAAAAAAAACAATTGTTTTACTTTCATAAATTGTTGCATTCAAAGCATTTAAGAATTTGTAATGTTAACGTGTATTTTCATATAATTCCCACAGTTCGTTAATTATTTTTTTTCATTCATTCATTATTATTTGATTTTATAACCACGCAATGCCGCAAAACAGGAGGGTTATTATGTCACAAAAATAGAACTCATTCTCAAAGAAAATGGACGTCTTGAAGAAGCAATAAGACTTTCTATCAATGGAAATATATGAAATTGAAGTTGAAAGTATTGAAACAAAGTTCAAACAAAAACTGCATTTGTTATGAAACACAATTTTTTTAATATTTAAACTAATTAATATTTTGCAATTATATAATCTATTATATATATATAATCATGTTCTATATTTCGGTCACGACGCATCAATGTTCGCTCAAATATTTTCAGTAGTACAGCCGTTGTTACGTCAGCCATAGAATATTATACCTATATTATGACTGAAAATGAAGTTACTAAACTACTCTTGAACTGAATATTATTAAAGAATCAAAAAAAGTTAGAACTAAATCGCAATATTGTGAAAATAAATTTAAAAAAATGTAGTTTATAACAAAAATATAATTTCACAAATCGCAGTTATAAAAAAAAGCTGTAAAACTAGCTACAAGTTTTTTTATCGTAAAATTTGCAATACACTGAAAATATATATCGAAGTCGCAATATGTCGCAAGCGGAAGACATTTATGGCCACAGGCGTTTAGTAAAATCAACAAATCCTCTTTGTTGTTTATAGATATACGGTGCTTTATGCCTGACGTCTTGTCGTCAGCGGCGAAGGTTAAGCCAGGCCGAGCCAAAAGTCAAGCTTTGAGCTTATTTGGTGGGTTTTTATCCCCACTGTAGCGTCCGGTTCACCCCGTCGCGGATGTGGCTACGTCACCCCACGTGACCCGACGAGCGTCATGGCGCCGCCATACAACCCCGCCCCTTCAACTCAACTCCGTCGCTGCTATCACGACACACACGAAAAAAGAACGACTAGGCTTTGCTCAAGCTTACTTTAACTTTTTTTGTTCAAAAATCATACTTTTTTTAAATGCCTGAAAATATCGAATATAACAACACCGCCCTGTCTCGCATCAATAAAATTTTATTTGTGCTTTTGAGATTAGATTTTTTTTTGTCTGAATAGACGATCTTTTCTATAGATTTTGAACAAATATTAAAAAATGAAAAATTTGATCTCATTAAAAATTGGATCTCTCATTACATACGGATTTTTTTTATTGTGAAATAAGAAAAAAACCTCGTGGACATAGTTTTGCAAGAGCTTTAAATCGACTTGCAAAGTTTCATAAATGTTTTCGCGAAAGTTGAACGAGAAGACATTCTCGAGAAAAGTCTCTAACAGATTTAGATTATTTGCAGAAAATTGTTAACTTTGTTCTGGTGGGCCTTAATTAAAGAGCAGAAGTTCATGACTTCACTAATCTTAAATTTGCTGTACCTATGCAGTACATCGTCACGTGTGCCGTATTTCATTTTGTTAATCCTAGAGGGATTATCATAACTTTGTAATTGATATATTGACATCGATATTTATCACTGGATGCAATATATGATCCTTTTGCATTATGCTGCAATGAACATTGACATCAGTAAGTGCGTATAATGTTACACTGTAAAAATAAACTATTTTTCATTTTGAAATTTGTTTAAAATTTAATTAAAATTATAAAAATTTAAGTAACTAGTGACAGCGCGGGCCCTTAGTTAATAAAAAATAAAAAGTGGCATTTATATTCTTGTTCAACTTGTCTTATTTAATTGTGAAAATTGTGAAAATTAAACCAAATGTTTTGCCATTGTATTATTTATTGCAATTTAAATATTATTGATCTCTAAATAAAACTCTTATTATCATGCATTAGCCATCTCTCGTCGCAAACTTTGTTTAAGAGGTTTTTTTTATTAATTGCAATAATTTATTCGAAATCAAATGTTTATTTTCTAGTTCATTGCCTTTTGTTCATTGAATCTATAAAATGTATTATAACCTTCAAAATTGAACGTTGGTTGTGATTGTGTGATGATACACGCGCACGCCCCTCCTCCACCATACTTCATCATCTTATGGTCCTACTCTCTACAATCGTTACACATGAAAGTTGGCTGCTATTTCTTAGCAGCTAACTTCAGAGGTATCATCAACTTTTTTCTAACACAGGCGGAAGGAGGCTTCTAAATTATGAAATTGCGATTCCCTTATGTCTTAATTTTAAAAAGTGAAAAATTCTTAAAAAGAAGTGCATATACACTTTTTTGTGATTTTTCATTTTTACGGATTGAGAGAGTTTAAACAATTTTCCGACGTGTCTGATGTTGGCCACTGATCGTAGAGAGTACAAATCACAAGATCACAAACATTCAATTCTAAAAGTTATAATATATTTTATAGATTCAATAAATAAAAGGCAATCGAATTTGAAATAAGCATTTGGTCTCGAATCATGTTTTTGCAATAGGGTCAACCAGGGTAATTGTGGCAGTTGAGGGTAATTGTGACACCCTGAATATTTTTTCGAGTTTCGAAATTAATGTTTTTTAAAATAATGTTGTTAACTATTTGTAGATAACAAACTTGTACAGACAATGAAATGTTATAAATAAATTGAATTTTAATAAAAAAATCAGGGTGTCACACTTTACCCCAAGTGTCACAGTTACCCCGGTTGACCCTAAATGAAGAAAAGGATAACAACAGATCCTTTTAGAAAAAGATTGCGTTGAGAGTTGGTCAAACAAATTTAAGTTGCAATAAATAACACAGTGGAAAAACATTGTTTTAAACAATTTGTGTTACAATCTGTAAAAGAAAGTTTAACAAGAATATGAATTCCAATATCATATTTTTCGTTAATATTGATGTTTTGTAATAACATTCATTATCCAAGGGCGCGCGCTGTACACTAATTTTTTAATTGAGAAGAAAATTCTTTTTACTCCACTTTTTAACAGAATAAAGATTGTCTAATAAAAATTTACAATATTAATGAAAAGCATATCACAAAATTTATTTGAATTGTCACAATCACCCGAAATGCCACTCATACCCCGATTGACTCTAATTCCATTACAAATTAATTATCAAAAGCACATTAAAAAGATTCATTAAGAATTGCATAGTTTGCAAAGAAACATTAAAACGGTCGCCTTGAACTTTGTATTCTCACACTGACAAACTTTTTGAAAGCGCACTTTAATGTATTTGATGCCCCGTTTACATTTGCTCCTATAGAAATAAAATTTTATTTTTTTTTTTTGTTTTTTTTCCAACTTGATTCTATACAAAGATCACAGAACAATTCTCCGATGTTACACCAGTTTGCAACTTCACAACTCCTTTGACTTATGAAGTACAAAACAGTGCTTTGTTCTCAAACTTTGATCTTCGTCCCAATGATTACTTATCGTATAACTTCAACTATTCAATGAAATCACTTTCAATTCTTAACAAATTTTACACCGAATGAATATCCGCAATACAAAAATTTACAATCGATAGAAGAAAAAGGCAGAATTTTTATTTTGCATCAATATTCAACCGAGTATATTTTACCGACACATCTCCACCAAAAGTAAATCTAAAGCGGTCGCAAAAAAGTCGAACGAAATATATGCCCAAATTGTTTTCAACGCCCAAAAAGGTTTCGCCCAATCATTTTGTAATAGGTTCAACTTTTTATTAATTCATTTGAAATTGCAATATTAGTATCATATCTGCGTGCAACGCAATAGTGCAAAAGCGACGACGTTTGCACACGTACATCGCGATATTGATTTCGGTCGGGACCGCGCCATGATAGTGTTCGAGGGCGGGACCGCGTGCAGCCCAATCATAGGCACCGACGTCAACCACTGGCTGAGCCGCAGAACCCTTTAGGGTCAACAGGCACCGGTGGTGGGGTCGTATGGAACCCCGCATGTACTATCACCCTGACCCCATCTCGCACTCGTGCCTCGTCGTCGTGTACTGCACGTTCTGAACTCGGTTCCCAAATAAAACATAACTTTATGACAAATTCAACAACTCAACTAGACAGTAACTTGATTCAAATAACGAAACGAAATACAACAAAACAAATAATGCACTTGTACAAAATTAAAAGTTGATTTCAAAAGTAAAAATCAAATTAATACACATGAAACAAACAAGGATTTGCAGACAAAGTGATTCGGCCAGATGAACAATATGTGGGCGGAAGGTTTTTTGGTTCAGTGCCAAGTATGGTGTTTTTCGCTGTGAAAACCTTCTGACAGATTTTCAACTTTGAGGACATAAGGATATTGATCTTGCGGCAAACATGTTGGAATTTTATCCTTCGATACAAACCGCGGTGAGCCAGGAAGCGGTCAATCAGGGTTTACCACCAGGTCCATCGATGCCCTTTCGACCCACGGGGAATAATAATGTTGGAGGTGAGACGAATTCCATTAACTTCGAATCGTTTTCCTTAAACCCAATCAAACTGATAAACTGCTAAGAACAGAAAAAAATGTTTCGATAGTAATTTCAATTGTTGTTTTCCAATGAATTGAAAAATAAGAAATTTTGTACTTTTTAGTAAAAAAATAACCGCTGGATGGCGCTGTTAAATCTTCCTCACAAGGATAGTTTGAATGTAAATTAAAATGTAATTTCTTTTATTTATATGTCTAATTTATTATATACTTTTTTGGTCGTAAAAAGAACTGAAATTTGTTAATTGATATCATTTGAATCATTTGAAACGTGTATGGTTATATAAATTATGTTTAAAACATCTCTTTATATTTTATAAAAAAATCTCATTTTCATGATCATTGATTTTGCAAAACCTTTTCTGTCGTTTAATTTGAAATCGACTATTTGTAGCCCGGCACTCGATGCATGCACTCATTCAGCGCTTTTATTTGCGCTCATCCTCGGGCTTATTTACGCTTCGTCTCGTTTTCTACTCGAGGAGATTTTTCGACAATATTCATTTTAAGTATTACGGTTTTCATGACTGCGCGTCTCCCGCGGAGATGAAACCAACCACTTGACGTCAATATTGATGCATCTTAGAGTGTATTCTTTGAATACAACCGCGCGGTGGTATTTACGTTTAATGACGCATGCGATACCTCGAGTGGTGAGTTGTAAAATAAAAAAAAATCTAATAACATCTGGTCACTATACGAATTCGCAGCATACTCAAATGTCGATTCCACAACTAAACAAATTTTAATATAAAATAAAACCAAATCCACAAAGTTGTACTTCAAAACTTATTTTATATATCTTAGTTTAAACCATCAATTTTCAAACGCTTTTTTTTTCAAAACATTTTTGTAGAACCATCTGTGACGGTAAAAACCGAGGCGAGTCTTCTGGAGGCGATCTGTGCGAATTGTGGTCGAGTGATTCTTGATCGTTATGTGATGCGAGTGGCCGAGCGTAATTACCACGAGGACTGTCTGTCGTGTGCCGCGTGTTCCGCGCCGCTTTCGCACTCGTGCTTCATCCGTGAACACAAACTTTACTGTCGTGCAGACTATGAAAGGATCTTCGGTGCAAAGTGCGCCCGATGCATGGAGAAGATCAATTGTTCCGAGCTCGTGATGAGGGTGGTCGGCTTGGTCTTTCACATCGAGTGCTTCACGTGCTTCATCTGCGGCGAGGCGCTGGTCCGCGGCACGCAAATTGTCATCCGACAAGGTCGTCCCATTTGTAGGCGGGACTTTGAAAACGAATTCCTGCATAGTCCGCAAGGTTAGTACCTGAAATAGACAACCAGTTGAATTACAATACAGTCGAGTCGATCGGTCAGATCATTCAATTGAAACCTCATACCTGTGCATAAACCATCAAGGTCACCAGTCATCCATCGCAAGATGAATTTATTGATTGCAATCAATTCACATGGCAAAAGTAGTTTGCTAAAAGAAATTATAATTAGACGAAATCTAGTGGCGAAAGACCGGCGAAAAGAAAACAGCTAGAAGAACAACAAATCTGAACGAATGAGTAGAACAAGTTGTGTCTCACAATTTTTGGTACGTTTAATCCACAATTTGTGTGCAAAGACATCGGTGAGGATTGTATTTGGTTGGTGAACTCGGTCAATTTGATATACGTGTCTCATTATCATGCACAATTTTTTCGCAAATCTGCACATCAGTTAACTGGGAGTGTTGGAACGAAAGTAATAATGAAATAAAAAAAAACAATAAAGAAGCAACAAAGTCTCATGAGAAAAATAAAAGGAAATGTTTGAAAAATGTTACAGTAGCGGCTAACTTATCTGGTGGGATAGATCGAATCTTCTCAGTGATGACTTCCGTTGGCTCTGAAGTGTTGCAGTATTCACGTGATATAAGGTAATTGTGCATTATAATGAGATTCGCAAAAACGGGTATCCTGATTTATGTTCAATCCAAAAACCAAAAGACATCTTAAGAAATTAGGTACAGGATTATTTAGTTACAACGTCGAAATTTTAGAGATGTCAATTTAATTTAGAATCAGACTTGAAAACAAAATTTAAAAGATAATTGAAAATAAAAAAAAACAGGAACAGGTTATTTTAAAATTACGTTAAAAGTTTTTTTTTAAGTACAAAAAGTACATCACTTGCATAATAACCATAACCAAATGAAATGAAATTTAAAATTAAATATTGATTCAATTATCAAATCAATAGACGGACACGTGCACCCAATTTCAACTATCATGTAACCAGCTGACAATATCCACGTTGTTATCAGTTATGAAAACAAACTCGCTGCTTATATTTGCACATTGTGAATATCGGTTTGTTTAAAACTTATCTCAATATGTTGATAATTTTATCACGGACAAAACATAATAATTAAATCACCTAAATTACGTAATAATTAGATCATATAATCAAATTTTAATTATCTTTTAGTATCTAAATTTAGTTTATTTACAAATTTAAAATGTTGTGGACCATATTCTTGACTTATTTTCAAAACACTGTTTCTTAGAGACTCGGATAGTAAAAGTTGTCCAATATAAGAGCTGAAAGAGAAAAATTAATTTATTTTATTTTTAACAATTTAAAAATGTTTATAGAAAAACATAACCTATAACTTGGGTTAAAAATTATATACAAACTGAGCAAAAAACATTGCAGATGATGACATGATGGACGAAAACCGACCACGTGATGGCAGACGCGGACCGAAGAGACCGCGAACAATTCTCACGTCGATTCAGCGACGTCAATTCAAAGCGTCGTTCGAAATATCGCCGAAGCCTTGCCGGAAGGTACGCGAAGCTTTGGCAAAAGACACCGGCCTTAGCGTTCGGGTCGTACAAGTCTGGTTTCAAAATCAGAGGGCGAAAATGAAGAAACTGCAACGTAAAGCGAAAACGGAAACTGGATCCGATAAGGAACCCAAGGAGGAGCGCAAAACTGAAAGTCCGCACAGTGATCATAGTGAGTTTTGTTGTTGATATATTTATTACCTTTTAATATTTCTCATCTTTATATTTTAAAACAAATTTAAAATATAAAGATAAATGTAAAAAAAAGTAGAAGATCTTTGACGAAATTTTTATTCTAAAAAAATACACCCAGAAAGAGTACACGATATTTTTTTCTGAAATGAAAATTATTTGTTGCGCAGGCCATTATATGAATGCTTTGAACATGCGCGACGGTGAATCTTCAAATTTCCCATCTTCAACTCAGCCTTTAAACCCCAATAATCCGTATTCACCAGATGGTAAGTTTTTTGATTGTTTAGTTTTTTTTATTTCTATATTTCGAGGAATATCAAATAAAAAGATGTGTCAAAACACAAGATGTCTAATTACATCTACAAATATAAAAACTTTAAAAAATAAAATTTTTTTAATTCTCTTCTCTGGGTGTATGAAAATGATCGTTGAATAAACATTTACTTATGATACAAATTATATACGTTTTTCAGATAACTACAACGGAAATTCCGGGGAGAGTTTTTGTAGTTCGGATATATCTTTGGACGGTACCGAAGTGGGTTATGAAATGGCAGACAGTGAGAATGCGAATACAGAAAGTAATCAGGGCACCTCGTCACATTCGCACCATCCTGGAGCAACGCAGGAACCGACCTCGTTGTCCCAGGGACTGAACGCCGCCATGCACAACCCGATAGACAAACTGTTCATGATGCAAAACAGCTACTTCAGCGGCGACCACGCTTAAACGAATTTAAAAACCAAAGATTAGACGTTAATTCCAGAATTAACAGTGATTGATTATTTTTACCCTAGTTTTGCAAATTGTTAAATTAATTTTGTATATATTGCACGTTTCAATTAAAATATATAATACACTCAACTCTCTCGTAAGTTACGAACATTTCCGCTACAAGTTCTCCCACTCGTTGTCGCGAGACCTAATTTTCGCGTATTTTTTATATATATTTTACTTTTTTTTTATATATTAACCTTTGTTGTGCTTTTATTTGATAAAAATGAAGCCGTATAAAAAATAGAACTAAAAAACCTGAAATGTTGTTATGTTTGTTTACATTTTACAAATGCAAAGATAGTTGTGGTGGGGAGGGTGCCACTTCCCCTCCGTTCGTAACTTAAGAGAGTGCCGATGAGTATGGCGACCGTAACTTATGAGGGAGTTGAGTGTATATGAAAACACAAAAATGAAAAAAACTTCCATCAATTGGATTATTATTAATTTTAAGGATTTTAAATTTAATTACTTAATTTATCTCCAAAGGAAAGTAAAACCTACGATGGTTGACTCCTGCGAGTAAATTTTGAACAAAATGTGAAGTAAATTTTCATGTTTCGCAACTATTTTCGTCGGATTATATATACAGTTAGAAAATGATTCAGGTGTAAATAATATAATTTATATATGAATGAATATACATAAAGTTTGAGCGAGGAGAGCAAGATGAGTTTTCTAGTCAACGTTTGAGTAAGATAATTAAAATTCATTGTCTGTTAATTAACGCTTCGACAATTCATTGGCATAAAAATAAAGTGAGATACAAAGGAAAATAGACAATTCGCCTTCCCTTGGATTGAAAGTCCTGAGTTTGTTGGCACAGAGTAAAACATAATTTATTCAACAAAAAATCAATTTACAAAAGTAATACAAAATAGTGTTATTCTGCGACGACTCGATCTTCGTACAATATATAAATAAGATTCAAAATTCACGGAGAAAAAAGTCTGCTATTCGCGTGGTGATCATAGTCTTGTCAATAACAATTTAAATTCATTCTATTTCTCATTAAATTTTATCAAAGCCTATCTCTCAATATATATGTATAAAGAATAAATTATTTACAGCCGGAAGGAACAAAGTTCGTCGTTTGCTCGAGCCTGTGCGATCGTCCAATTCAATCTCGTTTATCAATTGACTTACGCGAATGCGACGAACAATTATCTCTGTGCCAGGGATTTTTGTCACAATCTTCTTCTTTTTATTTACATTTTTTTCAAAAATTTTTTTTTATTTTTTTTTTTGTTCAAAAAAATTTTTTAGGATTTTTTTTAAATTTATTTTAAGTTTTTTTTTTAGTTTGGTTTTTAATTAATTCAGTTCCCTTTTAGTCGCACAAGCTCGAGTATGGCCTCGATGGAAAATTTCTTATCACAATTCACTTCTGGAAACGGAAGAAAACAGGAACTCTTGATCGGCCATACAATAATTCTCGACATTTCAACTTATTTTTTTTCTAGTTCGTACAATTAATTAGATCCCGATATCTCTATTCCGTCATAATTTCAATCATTTTTGTTTCGTTTCTTTTTAATATTTTTTTTAAATTCATTTTTCCAAATTCTATCTTTTTTTTTAATTTTTTGCCTTTTCAATTCTATACTTCCATAACGAAACACACGCAATTTCGATATCAAGAACGGATTTCTACCTAGATTCATCCTACACATATATATAAAATTTCTCTATCGCGTTCTCTTATATATTTCATTTTATATACTCTCAAGTCTTTGTCGCAAGCGCCAGATCGAAATTTGTTGACAGGACATATAATATTTACAAAAAACGATAAGTTTCGAATCCGGCGCTTGCTCAGTTCCAAATAGAAACACGAAAAAAAACTGTAACGGAAAGAAGAGAGAAAAAATAAATTATCGGACATGGGCGATCAGTCTCTTTTTGCTTTCTCGTATTTCAAATATTGCACTTTGTGCGATCCCTAGAATTAGGTTTCATCTTCACCGGTCGCGAAAAATGACGAACTCTTCGCAATGCGTGGCCCACGATCGGCCTGGAAGATGTTCGGCGTTCGTGCAGTGGAGATAATTGAATTTGTCTAGTGGAATTGGATACACGTTTTTTTTCAATTGAGGCATCGACGCACAAGTTAGGTCGCGGGCTTCGGAGTGTCAGGGATCAGCCTGGTGAATATGCTCGCGAGGTCGCGCGTCTCGTTCAGCCGCTCATAACTCAACTTGATGATCTTCTTGATTTTCTCAAAGATTTCGGGATCGTAAACTGAGCGGGCAGTGTTTGTTTGGTCGAACGGTTCTAAACATTTGAATTTCAACAGTGTGTTTCATATCAGTAATTTCTTTTTTTTTTTTTTTAGTTACAAGCTTTCGCTATAATTGATATTAAAATTTTACCTTCGATGCAAAGGTACTTCCATTGATGTGGATCATTTTTCGGAGATCTTACCTGACGGCATTCTTCGACAGGAATTTTTTTTGCTAACCTTACCGATATTGCATACTGAATGAAACTATAAAACCAAATGCAAAGTAGTATCCAAAATTAAATTCAAGAGATAAAAGAAGAATAAATTCAACGTTTAACTGAAAAAAATAGAAAATAAAAAAAGAAAACTCACTCAAAAGTGGAATAATATTTGAAAAATTGAACGAGCAGTTCTCCAAGAGACTGGCGATTCAATGGAGGCAACTGCTTTGTGGAGATGTCCAATTCCTCGTGGATATTGATCTGGTGAATGTCGGACATGGGCTCGAACTTGCCTTTGTATAGAAGATGCAAACACGGCAAGATCGAAGGGTTCGCTCCACCTAAAAGAAATATAATTCAATTTAATAATAATTCATTTTTACTCAAGTTTTTCGTGTGCATTAAAAATGTCCAGTTACATTGCAAGAAGTGGATGACCATGAGAACCAATGAATAGCTTGAAATGGTCATATTTTTGGCATCGTTGATGTTCTGTGCCTGTGCCCATAATTTCACTATCAAAACCATGGGCCGCACTCTATAATCGACTAAAAACAAGAGAAAACATTATTTTTTTGTCACCTTCGCGTTAAAATTTACATATTTACATACATTTTCTGAGTGGAAACAAAACTCACTTCGAGAATAACAGTATAATAAATGTGTGTTTCGAATTCCAACGGAATTGTTGCAATTGAGATCGATTTCAAGATTGTGCTCAGAATCATGAAATTTCAAAATTGGAACCTTAGCCTGAATTAGCTCAATTTGATCGATAGATTCTAAGGAATTAAAAAAAAGTGGATTATTTTCATTAAATTTAATTTTTATGATTTTAATAACTCGGTTAAAAGACAAGCTAAAGAATTACCAATCTTTACTAGGCACTTATGCAGGTGAGACAAATGGCTAATGGCTTCGTTTCTGGGGCTCAATTCGGTGTTTCTGACAACAAGACACATGTCCACGTCGCTGTTATCTGAACCGAAACCATTCATTGTGGATCCCACCATGAACAAATTATATTTTGGAAAAACTGTCTGAAATCATAATTTTCAAAAGTTTAATCACCATCACGAAATTAACAAAAAGAAATTAATTATAAAAAAATTTTGATTTGCATGGCGACCTTGATACAAACGAACAAATTTTTCCACAGGAGCATTTTGTTTCGGAACGTTTGTTCAGTCTGCTGGTTCGCTATGAACTTGTTCCAGATGTCCTCGGATAGGTCGTCCCAGATCGATCCGTTCAGCAAGTATTCCGGCCGTGACTTCGCCACGGTTAGGTGTGAGCGTGCAAGGAAATAGTCCACCACTGGTGGACACCGCGGGTACGAAAGAAACTGCATCGACAATGGATTCACGTACTTACGATTGCGCTGGTTTCTTTGTTGCGGTGAATTACTTCTCCCTAATAAAAAGCGACAAAACGATAAGTGCTTAAATATCTAAGTTACCAGAACTATATTAGTATAACCACAATTCATTGAATTAAGAAATAAAAGCTTTAAATCCAGTACACATGAAGATTGGGAACAGAAACGTCAATTTTTTCATTGTTTATATCGGTATTGTTTAATTTTGTGTTACAAATTAAAATGTCAATATCTAAATTGAAAAAAAATTATTCTGCAAAACAAATATCGGATGAAAACAAAAGCTGTCATTTGTTCTTCTCTCTCTCTCTCTTTTGTTTTTTGTTTATTTTTCTGGTTAGTTCATGAATGTCTGTACCTTGATTGTTAAATCGCCTCTTGTTCTGGAAATTTTGTCCAGGAGACCTAGACGTCTGTGCTTCACTGTAAAAAAAATTTCCAGAACGCTGCTGGTGATTCGGAAAATACTGGTGTGCTGAAGCGCTTGGGATCAGACTGCTGTGCAAAAAGTTGACATTACGGTTCGTTACTTCTTGCGGCCGTCTGAAATTAAATTTCATTTCTTTTTACTACGCCCTTTTTAATTGTTTCGACTCTACTGATTTACAAAATATGTTCAATTTTTTCTAACCATAAAAATAAATCAAATATCAAGTTACAAAAAATTGAAAATAAACAAATAAAAGAAAGGGAAACATAAAAACTGTACATGAAGAATTGACGAATGAAAACTTTCAAAGAAAATGATGACGAAAAGAAAAAGAAAAATTACTTATTAGTCTGTTCATTTTGTGACATGATCGATTCACGGTCATCTGAGCTCTCTGTAAGATTATCATCGATCTGTGATTTGTTCGGAGTTGGCGACCGGGAGCTGAAGCCGCTGTCGCTGCTCTGCAGCTCTTTAGGCTGTGCGTTTTCCTGGCCGTTGCGCTGGGAACTGTTGCGTTTGCCGTTTTTGTTGTACCAATTTTTTTTCATCGCATTGTTCACGTTCTGTCGATTGTTGTTGTTATTGTTTGTGTTGCTGTTGTTGTTGAAGTTTCGATGAAACGGCGGTACTGACAGGCCGTTTGCGCGTCGCGCCCAAGGGCCATTGGAATTGCCGCCGTTGTGTTGACCGTAAGCTGGCCGCCGCATGGGCGGCATTTCTATTGCCATCAGTCCAGGAAACAAGGAAAATTGATTCTAAAATATAAATAACAAAAATCAATCCATCAAATAAATAAACTTATAAAAAATTTGTGATGTAAACAAAAGGGGAAACTTTTCTAATTTTTTAATATCACCAGATAAAAATTAAAGTTTGGAATGATATCTTAATTGAAAAAAATGAAAAATGAGAGAAAGAAGTAATGCAGAAAATTGTCTTAGGAGGTAAAGATGAGAAGAATGCTGGAAGATGAAGAAGTTATATAATTTTTCGTTAATAAAAATAGTGTGGATAAGTACCTGATGCACAGCGCGAAATCTGTTATAATTTGCCGCATCGCTGCAAAGCGTTTGTTCGGATGGGTAATAAGAATTGACGCCATTGACATATAGCGTGTGATTTTGTGTGTGAGGCATGTGGCCATTCATGTGTTGGCCGTTCATTAACTGTACCATCGTGTTAAGCGGGAGCATGGGTTGGTACATAATTCAAAAGTTGCGCTTACAATTATCTATCGCTAATCACGTGTTCACCGACAATTTGGTCCAACCCCGGGCACTCGCAATACTGACTTATTACTCTCTCGGTTTAACATTAGTTTATCAATTCTTCATAGAGCAATCGCTAACATATTATTTTCCTGTAACAAACATTAATTTCCTTTTATTACACACAATAAAATGACAACAACATTTTCACAACATGACATCAAACTTTTCGCCCGTCAAAAATATTTACCCTCCCAAAAAAAATTATTTGCTCCAAAAATTGTTGCACAATATTTGCAAAAAAAAAATTTTTTTCCATCTCTCAAAAGTAATATAATTTTTAAAACAAATCAAATATTAAATCGAATTCCACTTTAACGGTTTTAGTCTTTTGTTATGACTCCGATCAAATGACTTTTCATATCAACCATAACAAGTTTGTTGTGGAATTGTCTAACCGAAAAATGAAGCACTCAAAATGACGTCGCAAAAATTAAAAAAAAATTTCAAATGATATCCTCTGATGAGCAGAAAATGATAGTTTTTTTTGAACTTGACGTTTATTGCAAATTAATTAAATTGCTATGTTCGATAAACTTTTGTGCGGTTGAAATAGTTTGGCGCGGAAATGTGAAATATGAAAATTGCGAGGACAGCGGTTTATGAGACGAAATAAATTGTGAGTTCGAGGATTGGGAGTGAAGTTTTTTTTGTTTTTGACAGCAAAGTTTTATATGTTACCTTTCATGTTTGAGTGCAAAATCAGCGTGATTATTTCGTTGGACTGTCGCGATTTGAAAACCGGGAAATAAGCAGCCTAATGTTGTCGCGTCATAATCTATCTCACGCGACCAAATTTTTGTCGGTTTTTGCTTTCGGCTTGCTTGGTTAACTGTCTGGTGCCGGGGGAAACGTTCGCGCCAACTGCGCGGCTCTCTGCTTGTGATTTGAATTTTTGTTTTTTGCTCACGGGTTTAGGAGATCCCCGCCAGGCGGCGCGTCAATTCGAATAATTCAATATTTATACGTTATTAATTACTAATTTCAGCAAATAAATCAAACGAACAATAAAAAATGCAAACAAATTTGTTGTCCTTGATTAATTTGAATTTTCAGTGATTTGTTTACTTTGATGCAACAACGTAAATTTGTTTTCAGTACTGGTCGATAAATAAGATTCCACCTGTTTCAATTTATTTACTTCCTCGAAAAGGCGCCTAACTTTCAACGAACATAACCTCCAAGACAAGAAACAAAGACTGTTCGGTTTTCGAAAAGCTCTTGCGTGAAGTCTGAGTTGATCTTTGCAACAAAAAGTTTGAGTGAACCGATAGAATGCGAGTCGCTGATAAATATTAGCAGAAGGTGGAAAGATGTCACAGCAGACGTTGAAGAGTTTCATGAAACTCAGGACGCTGAGGAAGGAAGCAAAACTCAAGTAAACTATTGCACGACACGAAGAAAAACTAAAGTTGTTATTGTCAAGATTTGTTTTGTGTGATTTTGAATTTTGACGGTTTGAAAATGTTTGTATAATCTTTTTTGTTATTATTCAATATTGAGAATGTTTTTTTTCTATTTCTTTGTTCCAGGAATAATGTGAAATATGAAATTCCTATTCCATGCAATTGTTTTGATTTAGTGTTTGACCTTGTTTGGTATATGTCTGGATGTTTACGTTTGATTGTTGTTATTGATACAGATTTATTTTTCTATTCAGGGAAGAAGCTAAATTGACGACCACATGCCAAAATGCCCAAAATGGGATTCTATCTAATTCCGTTATTTCAATAGTACGTATTTTTATTTTTTTCCTGTATACATTATTTTTTACCTTTTTTATTTCAATTTTAATTCAAAATTTCTACCTATGTTTATTTTTGACTTCCGCTAAATTTGTTTAGTTTTTAACATCATTTTTTTTTTATTTTCAGGATAGTTCACCAGAAAATGACAAAAAAGCGTGTGGGGTTGTACCCACAAAACCAAATCACGACGTTCATTCCGACGACACCGATATCATTAAGAATGTGGAGGCGTTTTTTGTCGAATCGGATGATGAGAAGATCGCTGATTTTGGTCTTAAACCAGGTGCAAATAACAACATAACAATAATAATAACAACTTAAGTTTATATTAAATATGGAAATAATGTTAATTTAAATAAACTCTTAATATACAAATATTTCATTCCAACATACAAAATTTTTGTTTTATAGAAGAAAAACTCGTAAAGACGAGTCCTAAAAAGTTTTCACCGAAGAAGAAGCTGTCTCTAAAAAATCTAACAAAGAGTTCGAACTGTGATAAGAAAATAGTTGAGAATGGAACAGCAAAGTCACCAGATCAAACGAGCGAGTATTTTTCATCTCCAATTAAGTCCTCGTCAGCTGGAAAATTGTCTCCAGTGAAATCGCCGGGAAAATATTGGAGACCTGACTTCAAGGTCCAATTGAGACCTTTGGGATTCGATGGCAATTTGACTAGCTGGATCCAGAACGTGAAGAAGAAACCTGAGATGACTACTCATGCTGTAATTATTTATTTTTGGATTAGTTTAAACAAATGATAGAATCATTCTTATATTGTTTGTATAGATGTAGAACTATCAAGAGAACAAGGAAATGTCATTTTGTTGACTACGGGTTAAACTAATAATTAAATGATTTTTGTTACAGTCTTCAAAGGAAAATTTGGAGGAAGCCAGGTTGAATCTGCTGAATCTTCAGATCGAAATTTTGGAGAAGTTCCAGACAGCCATGTACCAGATCCCGATTTCAGTTCTGGAGCAGATGCCAAAATTTGATCCCGAGGTGTTCAAGAACGTGAAGATGCTCTATCAACACGTGAAAGCTCGGACTCGTTTAACTGAGAAGAATCTCGAAAAGGCCGAGACGAGATTAAAGAATATGTCGGACGAGGAAGACGAGTTTGTGGTCAAGCCGAAACCCATGAAATCGATTAACAAGGTCAAAAGCTTCGAACCCAAACATAAAGCAGTCGAAAAAGAGAGTAACAATGAAGAAGACTGCCCTGTGATTTCACTTCTGTCCGATGTTTCGATCACTCCAAAACGGTCTAATCACTTACAGAGAAACAAAGACTTTGATTTGCAAGACGACCAGGGACCGGTCATCTCCCTTTTGTCTGATTTATCATCAGACTGTCACAAGGAAACGCCAAAGCGAACAGTTGAAATTCAGGAATCGCCAGCAGGAACCAAAAGAGGTGCTTTCCAGCTCAAAAAACCGGTGATGGCTAAATTGGATTCTGAGGTTTCACGCACTATTGGCGAACTGTGGGAAAGGAATAGCAAGAACAGTCAAGAGAAGAAGAGCCAGAGTCCAAATCTGAAATGCCAGAGTCTCGACAACAGTATGGAGGTTGTGGAATCCAGTATGGATAAGAATCTTAATAATTCTGGAGCCAGTGCTGATAATCGCTTTGACGTTAAGGAGGAAAAGGAAAGCCCTGGGTCTGTTACTAATGAGCTCTCTGATCTCAGCTGGAAACTTCTACAGGAAAGCTTTGGTAATGATTGGGACGATTGGATGGGCGAGGAAAACTAAAACTTCATTCTTTTGATAAACTGATACAATAGTTGAAAATGAATTTAAAACATCAATCAATTCAAATGATTAACAGTGCTGAACAATTAAATTGAAAAAGTTTTATAATTTTGTTAATGTTAAAAAGTTTATTTCAAAAGTTTATTTATTCTCACTGTGGTTATTTTATCTTTAATTGGAAAATTTGTTTTTCCACTAAAGCATTTATTTTTATTTTACATTGATTATTTATCATTTAATTGTCTAGATGAAATTGTTAATTATTCAATACTGTCTTATTATCGATCGTACTTTGTTTATCGATCAATGTATAATTACCATTACAATGAAATAAATTTACTTCGTTCACGAATTTGATTTCATTTCAACAAAATGAATTTTATAGTAAAGAAAAGTGTTAAATGAAAAAAAATTAGAAAATCGATTGCTTTTTCTCAGATGGTCCATTCACTACCTCGCAAAAAGTTGAGTCTACCATCACGCAGGATCTCGCAAAAATGCCTGTGTTCAGCAGTCCTTACACGCCAATATCTAAAGGTAAATTAATTGTAATATGAAAAAAAATGATTTCATTTATTTACATTATTTTATTTATACACAGACAAGAAGACTGAAACTATTACAACGTATTCGCCACCGAAAGAAAGTTTAAACAAAAGTTTTGAAATCGGCCAGTTCACTGGAAATTTTAAAAATGATGGGATCAGCGGTGAATTTGATGGTCACCAGTATGAACATTCGACTGAACTGTTAAGGGTAATACAAATTTCAGAAAATTTATAATCAAAAACCAATTTTTTCTACAACAAAGTTGATACATAAGTTGTATTTTTAATTCAAAAATCATATCCACAGGTTTTCAGATCGAAATTTGGTTTGTACGAGTTCAGGCCAAACCAGTTGCAGGCAATCAACGCCACACTTTTAGGATACGACTGTTTCATCTTGATGCCAACTGGCGGTGGTAAATCTCTTTGTTACCAACTACCTGCGCTTCTTCAGAGGGGAATCACCATTGTCATCTCACCGTTAAAAAGTTTAATCAATGATCAAGTGATGAAGCTAAACTCACTTGACGTATGTAAAAAAATACTGAAAACCAATCTGTTCGATATGAAAAATCCCTTTTTTATTTCAACAATTGTATCTAATTTTTTCTTATTTCAGATTCCAGCAGCTCATCTTTCCGGTACCAGCGAGGCTCAATCGGATGCTGTATTCCGCGAACTTTACAAATCTGAACCGAATCTCAAACTCCTCTATGTGACTCCGGAAAAGATTTCGGCGTCGCAGAAGTTCATGAACATGATCACAAAACTAAACGAGCGAAAATTGATCAACCGATTCGTCGTGGATGAGGCCCATTGCGTGAGCCAGTGGGGACACGACTTTCGGCCGGATTACAAACGACTTCGGGTCCTGCGAGAAACTTGTCCCACAGTACCGACGCTCGCGTTAACAGCTACAGCCACGCCTCGTGTCAGGCAAGATATTCTTAACCAGCTCGGGATGACTAGGCCGAAATGGTTCATGTCGAGCTTCAATCGGCCGAACCTCAAGTACGACGTGATCAGAAAACAAGGAAAGAATGGGATAGCTGAGGTCGTTGGGATGATCAAAAATAAATACATGAACAAGTGTGGGATCGTTTATTGTCTGTCGAGAAATGACTGCGAGGAGTACGCACAAAATTGTTGTAGTAATGGGATAAAGGCTGATGCTTACCACGCTGGATTGAGTGATACCGCACGAACTGATGTGCAGGCGCGATGGATTGCAGACAAGGTTTCAAATCTTTGTTTTATAAAAATAAAATAAAATAAAATAAGACAAGTTCTAATTGAATATTTTTTTCTTTCTCAAACAGGTTCGTGTGATTTGTGCAACCATCGCTTTTGGTATGGGTATTGATAAACCAAACGTACGGTTTGTAATTCATGCATCTATACCAAAATCCATCGAAGGTTACTACCAGGAAAGCGGTCGCGCTGGACGTGACATGGAGAACGCCGATTGTATCCTCTTGTACAATTACGCGGACATGCATCGCATAAAACGCGTCATGGAACTCGACAAACCCGCGTACGAGGTCCACAAACAGAACATGGAAAACCTTCTCAAAATGGTTTCCTTCTGTGAGAACAACACCGACTGTCGCAGAGCTATACAGCTCAACTATTTTGGCGAGATTTTCAACCGACAGAAATGTATCGCGAACAAAGCTACAACTTGTGACAACTGTCGACGAAAAGTTAGTCTCTGTTCAATTTGGATTCGACTATTATAATTGAATTATAATTATAATAAATTGATTTATTAATTTTTTTCTTAAATAGGATCAATTCCAAATTATCGATGTGACCGAGGATACAAGAGCCATTCTACGAGGTATGAGAGATTTGAAACAAAAAGGAAAAAATATCACAGCAACACAACTGATTGATGTCTTCAAAGGAGCTGACACTAAAAAAATTCGAGAATGTGGTAAGAAACAAATTTGGTGTTTCTGTTTTGTTTCAACTTCTTTTTTCTTTTGTTGAAGTTATTTCATTGATTTGAACTTCATTTTAGGTTTCAACAATCTGACTTTGTACAAAAGAGGACAAAAGTGGCAAAAAAATGACGTCGAGAGGCTGATACGCAAGCTGATCATCGATGCTTTCCTTATAGAAGAGATGCAGTACAGCAATGAGTTTACATTCTCATACGTGCAGATTGGTCCCAAGGCTGTGGAATTCATGAATAATCCCAATGCAAAGGTATGAAACCTAAGTGACTTTTATTAATAATAGAATATTAATTTGAATAGTGTAATTTGAAATTTTCAATTTCTTAGATCGAGTTTACAAAGATGTCTCAAACCGCAAGCGCAAATGGAATTGCGGTAATAACATCAGCACCGAAAGAAGAGAAGAAACACGAAGAAATCGAGAAGTTGGAGAAGCAGTGTTACAAGGAGCTGGTGGAGACAGTCCAAGGAATAGCAGGAGCGTTGGATGTCAACGTGTCGTCGATCATGAACATGATAGCACTTCGAGTGATGAGCCAGCAGTTGCCCGAGACTGAGGAGGCAATGCTCAAAATTCCGCACGTTACGAAAGCCAACTTTGATAAATACGGCAAGGTGCTACTTGATACCACACAGAAATATGCCGCTGAGAAATATGGTTGGTTGTTTTGTTAACCAAAATGAACATTTTAAAGTAACATTTTCATTTGATAGTTTTAAAATTAATTAGTTACTACAAATTTTTTTTCCAGTCACTTTGCATGACATTGCAGAAGCAAAGAAAGCAGCTCAGGCTCTTGAAGCAGCCCATGAAAGCGAAGAGGAAGAGGCCTGGGACGAAAACGATGTTGCCTCAACATCGTCTGGAAAAAGGAAGAAACCAGCGTTCCGCGGCAAATTTAAACGTTTCAAGCGCGGAGGTTCAAGGTAATATGCTACCTTGGTTGTGGCCTCTCACACGCAAATTGTGCAGCATTAAAATACTGAGAGAAAGTTTTTGTCACACGCAAAGACTTGTTTAAGAAGTTGATATTGTTAGATTTAAACATTCGTTTTTGTACATTCAGAGTTTGACGATTAGCAACAGATGTACACATTTTTAAACACGATGTTCTTTATATTTTTGTCCTTTATTTAATTGATAAATTATTTAGATGCTTTAACTGTGTTGCGATGAACGTTGGCAATTGCATTTTATTTTCGACATAAATAATGATTGGTTTATTGTGAAACTGGTTATGTTTTCGTTTTCATTCTCCTGTGTGTTTTTCTTCTGTGGTTGAGTATCGTTTTTGTATTTGAGATAGAAATGCATGACATGCTTTTGAGTGGTTTGAAATAAGAGCTTATCTTCAAATTGTTTGGTCGTTCATAAATGGATAGTATCTAGAGTAACTAGCAAGATAGGTATCTTTTGTTCTACCCTTTGTAAAGTATATCCTTTATCAGTTATAATTTTTACACATAATAAAATTAAAAGTGAATTTTCCATTTTCTCAGTTCTGCAAAAAAACAAAAACCCAGTACATCGGGATATTCGAGAGGAGGATCCAGAGGAGGATCCAGGGGAGGATCGAGAGGAAAATCCAAAACAACTCGGGGTGGAGGAAAAGGACCTGGATTGGTTAGCATTTCTGGGCACAGTTCAAAATTTCTCAATGACCCGAACCGATACTATGTGCCTTTTTAAAATAACCCGTTCGACTGTTTTTTATGTTATCACAATAGTTTGCATTATTTTAAGTCGATGTAAATAATTGTCTAGAAATAAGAGAAACGAAGGATGATACAATCGAATTGAAGAAGCAATTTTCTTAACTAATATTATTATAATTGTAATGTATTTAATTGTCTATATGATCTAAGTTATTAGTATTACAAGCTGTAGATCAGTGTCAATTAGAAAATAATGCGGATTTGAATCAAAATGAACGAACAATTGATATTTTTCAATAATAAAACAGACTATATTTATGAAACAGCAGACTTTTTATTTTATCAGTTTGAAATCTATAGGAATAACAGGGAGTCTATCTTCTGTACAATCGGGCTTCTTCAAAATGAGCTAAAAATATTATTTATAATTCATAATTTACATTCTTTTCTAATAGAGATCAGGCTGTTTGAATCGTGCCTGTCGTTCATCGTTTCTGACATGTTTTTTGAACAGGTTCATGACCTCGTTGTCAAACTCAGATGGGGTATCTTTGTTGCCTGTTGCCCAGTTGTAAATATCCCAATCATTAGATGGCAAATTGATCAGTCGATCATACATCTTTAGTTGAGATTCATTGAAACCATGCAAATATTTTTGAGCAAAAGTACTGAGCAGGAGGCCGTTTTCTAGCATCCCTCTTTTGCGAGATTGGTAAAGAAGTCTATAAAAAATCATACAGATTAAAATTATGATTTTGTACTAACCATTTCTAAGTAGATAAAATAAAAAGATACCTGGCTTTTTTAGTGTCGATGTCTTCACTCAGTTTTTCTTCGAATGGTGGTATTCCAGGTTCGTGGTTGTCAGAATAGGTCAAATTATCATCTTTGAAATTCGCAAGCGATGTCGAAATTGACCTCACATTTTTTGTGGTGTTTATTTTCTGAAAGAAAAATCAAAATTTTAATACAAAATTGAATTGGAACAAGTTTTTTTAAATCCTTTGAAAAAAGATAATATAACCTGTCAGTTAAGTTGAATGAGATAAAAATTAAGAGCAAAGTTTAAACAACAACTCTCTCGTGAGATTCATGATTTAAACTCACCAAAAATTGTTGACATTTCATTAAAGAATTCATCGTTAGCTCCAATCTTTGGTGAATAGACTTTTTGTTCGCAGAAACACGCAAAATTGCAATACTTGATGCAATCACAACAATGTGACAGATCCTAACCTAAAGGTCCACTTTAACTTGCGGCACATTGTAGACGACGCAAGCTTTTTAGTTTTGTCGTTGTCAGTTGCGAAATGCCGGTGAGACAGACGTAATTGTTGACAATTTTTTCCGTAGGCACATTTTTTTTACAAAAAATTACTTCAATTTCTTTAAATTTCCTACTAAACTTTACTTATTCAAATTATAAAGCTCGCGGCAATGACACTGGCCGATACATTTTGCCGCAAGTGAAAATAGACCTTAACATGAACATAAACATAGACAAAACGTGTACGGGTAGAAACACAAAACATAACCTCAACTTTGAACAAAACTTATCTTTCGATTAACAACAAAGAACGTTGGTATAAGTCAAAAATCTTGAACGAAATTTTAATTGATATCAGAAAAAGTGCAAACCACTCAAAAACACTTGACACAACAAAAATTATGCAAGCATGGCTCACCGAGCGTTCAACCGAGTGGCTAAACAAGCACAGTACAAAGTGTCGGAATTGCTGTCAAAAAATGCAGAACCGAAGCAAAATTTTAACAACTTATTAGTGCTAGATTTTGAGGCCACTTGTGACAAAGCTGATAATCATTTCAAACCTCAGGAGATCATTGAATTTCCCTGTGTAGTATTGTCAACCAAAGACTGGGAGGTCAAGGATGTTTTTCACGAATACGTGCGACCCAGGGTTAACCCCGAGTTGACAGTTTTTTGCACAGAATTGACAGGAATTATTCAAGGTTGTGTCGACGACCAGCTGTACTTTCCAAAAGTTCTTGATAAGTTTGACAGTTGGTTGAAGGAAGGCGGCTATTTAAACGAGGTAAAATATCGTGATTTCATTACATTTCTTTTATGACAAAAAAAATTAATTTGTATGAACGAATTAATTGTTATGGGATTTCAAACAGGATCAAAAAAGTGCGTTTGTCACAAGTGGTGACTGGGATTTGAGGCACATGCTCCCTGCTCAGTGTAAGCTTGACGGTCTTCCTGTACCAGATTATTTCAAAGAATGGATAGACTTGAAGAAAACCTTCACTTATGCCACAACACGGTATCCCCAAGGACTCAAAGGCATGGCCAGAGAACTCCACATGCCATTCACTGGAAAATTGCACTCGGGCATCAACGATGTACACAACATGGTCAGATTTATAATCCGGCTACAAGAACTCCACAAAATCAATTATACAATCAATTCATCGATAGACAAACCCAGCAAAATTATTTGAAAATACCAAAATGTTTTATTACACAGTAGATAGAATTATTATTAATATAAATAAAAATATTTTCAAAGAAAACTGATTAAATTACTCTAGACATAGATCAACTTGATGTCCCGACTGATACAAATAAAAAGAAATTAAATAATGCCAATAGTTATCTTGTACTCTTGATAACTTTGCTTTCAATGCCTTTTGTCCTGGAAGACTGTTACTTCGTTTGTGTCGTTGATTAAAGTGTGAAAAGTTGCGTCTAAAGTTTCATTCAAAATTGATTCGGTATCGTCCGTTCTCATCTCCATGGTGAGTTGCAGTTCATATTCCCGAATTTCTCTACACAAATCGTGTAAATTCGACTGAAAAGAGATACAACAAATTATAATATAATAATTATTAAAAACAATTTTTTTGTAATCACTGGAAAATGAAAATTGACAAGTTATACCGTGAAATCTCGAATGTCGCCAAGATCAAATGGATATTCATCAGGAAAATCTTTGACCAGTGAACCAACGTATTTAGAAAAAGATTTTCCCATTGAAGAACTGCCACCATCGCTTACCAGGCGATTGTAAATTCTGCAAAATTAAATTTTTTATGTAAATTCATTAGACGCTTTAGTATTGAAAATTGGTTACATTTGAAATTTGATTTAACCTTCTGATTCTCAGACGAGTTGGTTCATCGCCATGTATGATCTTAAGGGTACCAATATGGGCTGTATAAATATTTCTCGCTTTGTCTAAGTCCCCCTTTCTGGGCTTGAAATATACTTTAACTTTCTGAACTTGTTTCGGTTCTACCATAAATTGGTTTGGTGTGATGTTCCAAGCTGTTTGCGATATAGTGATATCTACGGTGTAAAATTAAAAAAATTGTATTTTTATTTAAATTAAAAACTAAAATGAATGTTCAAGTAGTAACTCCAATTTACTTTTTGGGGTCAGTTCGATCTTGGTGTAGCAGGTCAAATCACCAGTATTTTTAACTTGAATCTCAGTCTCCAGAAATCCAAGAGCATTTAGTTTGCCCAAGTTCATCCATAACTGTCCACTTGGATCTCTAAAACAACGTGGAATCTCTAAGCTTCCATGACCACAATATCCATTCAGGAATATCTAAAAACGTAACAATCATTTTATTATTTATTTTAAAAATAATTTCAATCTATTTTCAGATCTTTTTTATATTTTGAAATTACGATCTTCATCGGTGAATTTTTGATATTCTCGTTAGTGCGTGAATAATACTGGAATACTATTTTGCCTGTATGTGGTCCAGGTTTTAGAGGCTCGAAAGATGTTGATAACGTTTTGGTCTCGTTGCTATGTAATGTGAATGCGACGTTTGAACAGCTACCGTATCCTTCACGATAAAACTTAAATAAAAGAAAAACAAAATATGAGTTTGATAATTATAAATCAATATAACTGTTTCATAATCAATTAAAATTAATTTAAGAAAAAAGAAACCTTGAATGTTTTGTTACTGGACTCAATGGAGGCAAGCAATTTCAATTTGGAATCGCTCATGTTTCGAATTGAAAATTCCTTGCTATTTTTTTTGTTAATTTTCAAAGTTCCCCAAACTAGGGCCGGGTGAGTAGCTTTAATAGGTAAATTTTCTTTCACTGTCCTCGTTGAAGAAGTCCCGGAGTCAATTGAACTATTTCATCAAATATCAAATAAATTAATTACACAATTGTAAATATATGAAAATGAATCAATAAAATGCCTAACGAGAAATTACCCATTAGAATGTGAATTAATTAACATGTGCGAATCCTTCAATGTGATTCCTTTTTGCATTTCATTGGCGAGTTGTTTTTGAATTTCCTCTTGGACAATTACTGGATAAGATTTTACTCCGTTGCTTGTGGTGATTTTGAATAACACTTGACTAAAAAGTTGAAAAAACGTTGCAGTTTAAATGAAAAAAAATGGAAAAAATGAAAAAATTAATAATTTCATAATACAACAAATTGTGCAAGTACTTTTCGATTTTTTCAGGAACTGATGGATTGTAAGCAATGGTTAGATGAGCCTTTTCTCCAGACCTGAGGCTGAATTTCGAGGGAATGATTACAAAATTTTTATCGCCATTATCGTGTGTTCCTACAGATGCAGTAACAGTCGTCTCAACTGTCCCGAAATTTTTAATACAAAGTTTTGTTTTTTCTGTTTGCGCAACGACTATAGGAAGTTGAACATTGCACAAATTGACATCGGTAGTGCCTACACAACCAGTGAGAGAAATTTCTTTTTGGAATATCAAATCGTCCGCATAAACTTTCATCAATAAAATACTCTTCGCTTGGTACATAAGTTCATTAGTTTTACTCGTTTCTGAAAAAAAAAAAAAAAATACAAAAATGAAACGTCACCGTGTTGGTTAACATAATTTAGCAACTTGAAATTCTTCTTAATTAAAAGTAATTTGTTTATTAAAGTATACCTTTTAAAAATCCGAGATCTATTCCGTGGAATTGTATTTTTATTAATCTCGATTCTAGCGGATGCAGATTAATATTTAAAGAATTTCCATTTTCCGATTTGTTGATGTAAAAAGCAGATTTGTCATTCTGAAATTAAAAAAAATCATCATAAATAGTTTTGATAAAAAATATTTTATTTCACTGAAAAATAAATAAAATGATGAAATCATACTTGTAAAATTTGTAATTCCACGTAAATGTCGGTTTCATTTTCGTTATCAATTCGCAACGGTAAGATCTTGCAACCATTCTCAGCTATTTCTCCGAAAGCCAACTCTTGCGATTCTGACAGTTTTATTTTACATTCTTCGCCAACTAAATAAAAAGAATGGGCCATCTTCCAGGTTTCTCGGGTCACCATGTGTGACATCGATAGATTGATTGTCACTTTAATCGGTTCGCATTGTTCAAAAATCGTAGCGACAATCTAAAAGACAAAATAAAAGACAAATTTTAATATAAATTAATTTAAACTTTCGTCTGTAATGAAAAAATGTCATTTAAGTTTGATATTTAATATCGTTTTCACTCACTTGAATTGTTTTAGAATCGCCAGGCTTCATCAAACCAGTCTCCTCTGGGACTTCCAGTTTGGTGTTCGTCTTAGACCCCTGAATTTCTGCCAAACTTGGCGTAATCAATACCCACTTCGAGCTTCTGTTGATGATCTCAATTTCGTGAATTTTTGGAATTCCCAATTTGCAGGTAGTGATATCTTGCCTGTTTGTAATTCCGATCGAACCTAAAACAGAATATCATGTTTATTCATTTACATATTTTTTGCTATGTTTCAATTTTTGTAATGAATCGAACTTGTTAAACTTAGATTTTATTCATAGTTTTTTTAATTCACAAGTTTGCTTACCGTCTATGTTAACAACAGTGGTTTCAACCTCATCTCTCTGACTGAGAGATTTATTTTTCAGTACAACTGTATCCTGTCTGCTCATAGAAATTTCTTCATGTTCAAAATCTATTGGATCATTAGTAGATTTTGATTTGTAATGGCCCACAGAATTATTGTTCAAAGAAGCATTCTGAAAAGATGTTCTAGCATCCCCGCTAGAAGGATTGGTCAGCGTGGCGCTCTGGGAAGATACTCTGCTATTTCTATCATCATTAGGCATGGACCCTGAAAATAATTTTTAAACAAATTAAAAAAATTCGATTGTTTCAAAATCACACAAAACTGTTAAGATAAGACTTTTACTGTTGCGAGCTCGGTCAATCTCGTAGGACTCTCTCTGTGGTTGCATGGCCCGAAACCCGTCACTCATAGATCTCTGTTCTCGCAGCTGTTCAAAATTTGAAGTTTCCTTTCTCGGTGGATCTTGAATCAAATAAGTTTCTCGAGGACGAGTTGTCTTTTTCTTGTTTAAATTGAGCAGCTCGTCAACAACAGATCGCGGAGTTTTACCCTCGAAATTAATTACGTTTGCTATGCTTGTCAGATTGACAAGAAACATCTCGCCAGTTTCTTCGGTATACGCTGTGCGGATTGTCATATCTTTGAGATTGCCACCAATTGATTCTTCTAGAGCTGAAAGAAAAAAAAAGACATTGGTATTCTAAATGCATACATTCAACAAGCGACATCCAATTGCGTAACCTTCAGATTCCATTGTGACATCTGCCAGTCGTCTAGAATGACTGCTTTTGGCCGGACTTTCGATTGGTCCCAGACCTAAACTAGCCCGACAAACAGCGTCTTCATCCAAAGTTCCGAAGTTGCCAGACTTTTGTTTGCAGTATTCACTGAAGGACATTGATTTTCTCGCATTTTCTTCTAATCTGAATACGAAATGGCAAAAATCAAACAATCCATGCTCTACAATTATATTAATTATAATAATAATATATTGTTATATAATAGGAGCAGTTGGAGTAATTGTGCTATCCGAATAAAATTGCTACTTTATAAAAATTAAAGCTGTTCTAAAAGATAAAATTAACATTAAAGATTACGATGATTAAATACTAAAAAAATTGTTTTTAATTCCAATTGTAAATCGTTTTTTAGTAGCCACATATTACCCCACGTGACACAATTATCCCAAGTGGCCTTATCATATGCAACTGATACTGGATTAAAAAATTCAACCAACTCAGATAAGTCCAAATTCTGAATTATTTCTGTCAAATCTTCAGCACTATCAAATTCTGGTACAGGGGGTACATTGCTTTGGTGAAAGAGATCCGTATTTGGTTGTAGCTGTTCGGCGACTAGTTCATTGAAAGTGACGAAGTCGCAGTCGACATACTGGTTGAGCCTCTCCATCAGGGACTCTGACATACTGATCCCACTCGAGTACCACGATCGCTCTAGAACCGACGTCTGCGACGATGAACTTATGCCAGAAGATCGAGATTGGATGTCCCTTGGATCCAAATTGAACTAAAAATTTTGCTGATTTATATGACTTCTTCATATTATTACTTATAATACAATTTCAAATCAAACCAATATAATTTTATGTTTACGTTAGATGCTGCGAAATCCTGCGATCCTCTACCTGAAGAAGATCCGACTTCATTTCTTTTATTGCAATTGTCTAATAAGTATCTTGCAAGTTGTCTCTCCTCGCTCAGATCTTTTGAAGTTCTTCTCATCTCTGTAACTGAAAGATGCAATGAAGATTTACCGAGAAACAAATTTGTGTTGGAAAACGGAAGCCAAACGTGAATAAAATAATTTATAGAGTCTGGAAAAGTATCTTTGTAGATGACAAAAAAATTTTTATGAAAAATATATATTGACATTAAATTGTTGGTGTTGAGGTTCTTACGAGGGGAAACTTTTTGCATATCTAGAAGTCCCAGGCTTGAACTTTGAGAAGTTGGAGGTATAAAGAAGGGCGTATTTCCCAGATCTCCAAACTCGTCACTATCTCGAAAAGTGTTTGGACGTTGCTTTCGCCTAAAATGTCAATAATTTAATAAAGAAATTCATTAATCAAAGATGAAGGATCAAAAAAATGTTTCACCTAAAAATCAGAAACAATATTTTGTAACCTAAAACTTACTCATATTTTCTTTCAGCTGTAGAGGCTGCGAGAGGTCGTTGCACATTAAAAATTGTGACCTCGTGCAGAGTGTTTGGTCTTCGGCTTGAGGACGCCAATACATGATCTTGCGATGTGGAATCTTTTTTGTTGTTCATTGTTTATATAAATTGTTTTCAAATGATAATAATTAATTTCAAAACATAATTCAAACTGTATCAATCATCAATATAGGGTCAACGGAGAACACAAAACTCAAATAGTATATATCATAGAAAGGTAAACAAACACTAAATTTGAAGCAAAAAAAACTAATATTTACAAAATTGACATGGAATCCCATCTATTTTGTGCGTGCAAAATTAATTTTCCCGCGAATTTTTCATCTTACTTTTTTATGTGTAATGAAATATAAATATAACTAAAACAATAGGTGAGTCAGTAAATAACTTTTAATGAAAATAATGTATATACACATGTACAATCTTTTTCTTCAATAATTTCAAACTGTACAAAACTTTGAGTTCCTGATCGCCAATACGGAATATCAAAACTCATTTCTAAATTCATTCAAAAACGAATTACATACAAAACAAAATGTGTATAACTTAACAAAACTCGTAGAAAAATAAATAATATTCTCATCATAAACTTTTCATGCAATTATTTCAAAATCCTGTAAACATATTTAAATTGAAAGTTCACATCTCAACATCCTGATCATTGAGATCTGTTTCGTCGGGTTGAAACAATTCCAACCCGCTCAAATTTGCTCCATATTTGACCAGCAAACGAGCCGCCTGAATGTTCTTGAACTTCACAGCGTACTCCATGGGAGTGAGATCAAAAGCATCCCACCAAAATACATTGGCACCATGCTCAAGCAAAAGTTCAACAATCTTAATGTTTTTGCATGTAACAGCCAAGTGCAACGGGATCTTATCGTTTATACAGACAGAATTCACGTCAACGTCATGCTCAATCAACAACCGAACAATCTCCAACTTTTGTGTGCGAACCGCAGCGTACATTATGTTTTGATGAAAAATTTCATCCGGATCGTCATCTTTGCAGTACTCCAAAAATAACCGAGTTAACTCCACATTTTTCGACATGACCAACGAATTGAGAAACTTCTTCTTGTCGACCACATGGTTGAATTTTATGGTCGCGCCATGGTCGTACAAAAACTCGATGATTTCAAGATGCTTTTTTTGCACAGCATAGTCTAGGCCTGTTTTACCAAAGATGTCTTTACCCTCGATCAGGACGTGTTTCTGTACGAGTAATTTTACGGTTCTGGTCATCCCCTGAACAGCTGCATGGTGTAGCGGAGTTTTCTTCTCCTGGTCCTCGTAGTTGACGTCTGCTTCATGTTCAATCAGAATTTTGACCAAGTTATAATTTTCGTACAAAATGGCGTAGTGCAAGGCCGGGTTACCATCGTCGTCCCGTTCGTTGATGTCGAATCCATTTTCTAATAACAGTTCAACTATTGCTATGTTATGATTTTTGATTGCAGTTTTCATGATGTAACAAAAGTCCCGGTTCCGAGGGATGATGTGAGCAAAGTTTTGAATGACGACGGTAGCAAAGTTCTGATTTTGATCGCAGAGTGCTTTGTAAAGCAAATCAACTACGTTTAGTTCAGATTCAACATTGATTTTTGCGCCGTGGCTTAAGAGAAGATTGATCAGGTCCAAGTCGAGGGTTTCAAAAGCGCACTGGATCGGAGTTCTGTTGGACAAGTCTCTGGCGTTGGCGTCGGCACCATTTTGCAAAAGGTGCTTTGTTATTTCCACGTTGTCAGACTCGACTGCTGCGAAAAAGGGAGTGGAATTGTGAATGTTCTTCAGGTTCACATTCGCGCCGTGTTCCAAAAGGAGACGAACCATGGCCAAGTCATTATTTCGAATAGCAAAGTCCAGGGGAGTAGTTTTGCCACGAGCCAAGTAATTGACGTCAGCGCCTTCTGCGAGGAGGTGTTTAACGAGTTCCAGATTTTGTGCGACCACCGCATCGAACATGCGATTACGGTTTTGAATACTGACATCTTTTTTGAACAGGAAACAGATGCTTTCCATGTCCTTGTCACTGGTTCGCTCGGCAGGTTCATATTGTTTGTCTAATTCTGGAAAAATTGTTTTGGTCGTTATTTGCAAATGATTTCTGTTAATTTTTTTGAGTGCGATGATTACCTACCTGTTGATATACAGAGCTCAATAATTTTGCCATTAATTAAGCATTTTGACTTTTTTCCGCAGCAGGGTGGCTGCGAAAAAGTTAGCTTTCTCTTTCTACAATAATCCATTCGACCGATCTGTCTGTACAATATTTTACATTAAAATAATTAGTTTACAAATTTTTAATTTTTTATAAACAAATTGAAATTATTGAACTTATAAATGATGGAACTTACATTATCTAAAGATGAAAGTGGATAAAATCTTAATAACTCCAAAATGGCCAGCGTAAAAAAAGCTTGGTCGCAGGTGTAATCATAGAACAGAAAGTCGCATCTCATATTTCTGTGCACTTTCCACAAAATGTATCACTTTGCATCAAATAGAGAATCGCGCTATCGCGACTATTTTCTGATAAGAAAGCAAAGGTGAAAGAGAGAGAGAGAACTAAATAAGAAACGACGGACGTGAAACATTTGCTTTTGGCGCTCTTTCTTAAAATCATTTTTTGAAAAATTACGTTTATTTAATATGAAAATTGAAATTTATTGATATTTTTTAATCATTATTATTGTTATTAGATAACTTCATACAATGCTAAACGACGTAACTCTTGATATTTTTCTTCTAAATATAAAATTTCTGTAGTCATCAATAAAATATGAATGTAGTTGGTAACACTGCAATTATCCTTTTAGTCCTTTTTCCTTTCCTTTTAGAAAAAGCTGAGGAGACCTCTGATGTTAGTTGCGGAGAGATGGAAACCAACTTCACGTGTAGAGATTGTAGAGAGTAAGATCGTAAGGTCCCCGAATCGTACCGTATGTGCGCGCATCGGCATTGCACGTTATAAATGCATGACTGTTTGAAGTTAATAATATTTTAGTTATTGATACAGGATTTACTCATTGTTATTGTACTTATTGTTGAACCTCAGTAATTGATACAAGCAGCTTTGTTTGTGAAAAAACTTCTTTGTAATCAAAAGGATTCTTTTTATATTCTGCTTTGTATCTCAACAACTAAAATATTTTTAACCTCAAATTGTTCATTATTAACAAAAAACACTAGAAACGTAATCAAGCATTTTCTTTCGAAAAATATTTCTATAATAAATAAAAATTAAAGTTCAATAAAAAATCCAATAAAAAATCTCAATAATTTTTTCTAAAAAGGAAGGACACATTCAATTCAATTAAAAAAATTGCTCGAAAAATTGTTAAAGTGAAACAACAAAAAGTGAACAAATTTTTTATCAGAGAGAAATGTTTTCAAAATCTTCAAACCTATTCCATTTATTAAAACATATTATTAATTAAATATTGGTATCCCATTATAATTAAACGACAAAATAAAAGACAAAAAATAAAAATAAAATAAAAGTCTTTTATTTTGTCGATGAAACAACGATATACCAATTTACTGGAACCTAGTTCTACTTTTATATTCAGACTATTCTATTTTCGTTCTTGCTTCTATTTGTATTTATTCTCTACTATTTTTGATATTACTCTTCTACTTGCTATTTACTTTTACTGTACTCATTGTTACAAGGACTATCCTATAAACAATAAACTAATTGAATTGAATTATAATTAAACAAAATTCGTTTTTTTTCAATTAAAAAAATAAAACAGAAATTACAGAGTGGTTTCATTTAATGAATAATAATGATTTTACAAATTACAAATTATCGAAGGGCGCGCGCGAAGCGCGCGCAATATCCTCGTTTAAATATAAAATAAAAGACGATTATAAGTGTCTGCAATTAAAAAAGAAGAAGTGAGTATATCATGAAACTTTATTTTATTAATTAAAGATTTTCTGCAATAATATAGAAAACAATAATACAAACATTGACAAGTAGTGCAAAGTATCATAGAAAAAAAAAACTTGTTGTCGTTTCAGAACAGTTTTTTTTCGTGATTATTTTTCAAATATGTATTTGTCCAATTATTAATTTCTGTGTAAAGTAACTATAAAATTATCTGATACATATAGTAAACAAGTCCTTATAACTAACGATGAACAAACGAAGTATGTAGGTGTGACTTCCCATTATAATCAAGACACAGTCTTATCACTGGAATTTCAGTTCTTTGATTACTCATTTTTTGTATTCTATTCGGCGACATTCGTTTATTGTATTTATCATAAACTTAAATTTCACGTCTCGACAATAAGTTGTAATACGTATAATGTACCTATCACGCACAAATCATTTGCACTCTTATGGGCTTTGCACACTTTGTTTTTCTAATCTTCAAATATTTATATTTTTATAAAAATAATCTAGAAGTTTGTATCACATGCGTTTAGCGAAAGTTACTTACTCTATTTGTTATTATGTACTAGTTATTAGTTAAAATAAAAGCCTGAGTACATAAAGCCAGAAAAAATTTTCATCGTCTTCATAATTATGATAATTCGAACTAGAATCATCAGACTGAGCATCAGACTGAGCATCAGACTCATCACGACGGTTATACGTAGCAATATATTGGTCGTACAATGTTTTTTCGCGGATTACAAATGGAACTTCTTCCTGAACAAGTGAACAGTCTTTCAAACTTTTAACGCGCTTATGAATTTCATTGGTATAGTCCCTTCCTTGCGGGTTGATCTCCATTTTGAGTGGTATAACTTTGTACTTGGATTTCATAATTTTGTAAACTCTTGATGAATGATCAGATGTTATCCAGATGTCTCTGTCAAGCAACACTCCACTTGCAATAACTTTGCCTGTGAGTGCACAGGATTGGTCTGTAGTTATTCCATCAACTTTGAGGTACCTCAAAGCGGGCATCTTTTCAACGGCATCACACACGCAGGAGATATCCATCTCTTCTGTTCGACATAATTCAATTTCAAGCCTGGTCAACTTTTCATGTTTTGATAGCACTTGATCGAGAGATTCGGCAGCAAAGATCCTGGCTTTGGAGATGGATAGTTCTTCTAAATTTGGCAAGTTAAAGAAAGAACTCACGGCAACTTTTTCCAAATAAATGCCATCTATAAATAATGAAAGAAATATTAATCACGATATAACATAGAGTGATTGATAATTATATATATTTTATGAGAAAGTAATATAGTATACCAAATTTAATAATGCGAAGTTTTTGGCACTTTCGTATCAGTTTTTTGACCACGTTAATACCAAACTTCATACATTGAATGTTGTAGACGGTGATACGAAGTTCTTCAAGTTGAACAAGAGCGCTGATGTTTGATATGGTGAAGTGATGAATTGACGAATTCAAGTATGAAAAAGTATTGATGAGCATAGAAAGAGATTGTAGGATTTTGGAAAATCTCAGGACGGAGATTAGGATTATTTCAGCTTCGAATGGCGTACCATTGATGAACAGCGACAGTTTTTTTACATTTGGGAAGAACTGAAATAAAATATTCAAACAAAATTAAACTTATTGCAAAATTGAGGCGAGTGAAAAAAATTCAACTTTTAAAACAACTTCAATACCAACCCAATTCAAGTATCTGATCTTATGGACTTCCCAGCTCACTTCTTCAACCGAGTCAAACGAATGAGATGAAAACATCTCGAAGTCAACGTCAGGTAAAATCAATTTCTTCAAGTTTTTATTTGATTTTACGAGCTGCCGTACATCGATGCCTTCTGCGAATTGTAAATTCTCAATTCTTTTGCAAGTTTTGGACATCATAAGAATCAATTCTGTGTCCACGATATTTTTCATATAGTAACCGTACTGGTTACCCAAAATAATTGTTTTGCAGTCGTTTTCACTAAATTTAACTGATCGCAATCGCGGACCGATGAACCGCAACAGTGAATAGAAAGTCTTTCTACTGATCGAAATCACGTCCACATTGTTTAATTGTAATAGGGAGTGTGGAAGACTTGTTGCTTCTAATTCAGTCAATTTGTTCAACTTTCTCCAAACTATTTGTTCCCATCTTGAGCACACTGAAAATTAATTACCAAAGTAAGAAATATATTCTCTGCAAATTTTTGCTAAACAAACGGAACTAAAATAAATAATAGCTCTATGAGCACTCTGATTCAGCGACAACAAATCGAAAGCGAAAAAAAAAAAAATTATTACCTTGTGCAATTGATACCCAGTTGATTGGATCAAGGAATCCAAAAATGTGAAAGAGGCAATCGTCATTTAACATCTTTATTGTTTCCATCAAGAACAAATTCTGTTGAATGGCTGCAAATAAAATTCAAATCTCAAAAATTTCAACTTTATAAGAAACGAATAACTGATTTAGATTCACAACAGTATTTATAGAACAACTTTTTGAAATATTGATACAAAAGTAAACATCTCGATTCCACAAAATGTAAATATTTTGATTCTCACACTAACCTCAATTCTCTGTTTTTCTCTCTTTTCAATATGTTTTTCTTTCTATATGATGATCACTGTTTAGAAATATTGTTTGTTTATTACAACGTAATGAAAAAATGTAATACAAACAATATTTGCAATGTAATTTTAACATTCAACGAAATGCTTCTTACAAGTGAAAAGAATCACACAAGAATGAACTGCCTAGAATAAGTTCAAAAATATGGTCCAATTCGTTCCACTGTTCCTTTTTTCATTGGTGTATTGCAAGAACAGAAAATACCATTTATATTGTAGTATTAATTGCGAAAAATTGATGTTTCATAATACTCTTTTTTCTTTTTTAATTGCCATGATTTGCCTTACTTATAACCGTATTTTATTTTATCTTCAAACAATTGCAGTGCTACAAATGATAATTATGTTGGTTCCCGCAATTTTGAACTGAAAGAACCAGATACAAGAGAATGAACTCTAGCAGCATTTTTGTTTTTGTAATGTTATCATAATGTTAGTTTGACTTGTCTATTCTTGTTGGTCTCTTCAAAAGCATTTATTTTCGAGCATCATTGTTAATATTGTTTCAACTTGGTGCATTTGGCTGTTCATGTTTTTTTTGTTTTTTCGGTTTAATAAAAGACAACTTGTACAACCAAAAAAATACCATCACACAAATGTTAAGGTTAGTGAAGAATTTGCGAATTATTTATTTTTACAAAAAAAGAAATAATAATAAAAATAAATTAAAATAATAAAAAAAGTGAAAAATCTGGCTAAATTAGTGGATCATCAATTTTATTTAATCATATTTAAAAGTTTTAATAAATTGTGATTAGATTAAATCTAAAATGGGATACTTGTTCTGTTATTTATTTGTTAGAATAAATTTTCACCTTTGAACCATATTTGCAGATTTTTCTAAATGAAAAAAATGACAACTCTGAGTGACGACTGCCTCTTGCACGTTTTTCGTTTTCTCGACCCAATCACCTGGGCATCAATTGCAAAAGGTAAAATTATCAACAAACATAAAAACAATTTATATATCTATAAACCATATGGAACATTCTTTTACTCTAGCCAATAATTTTTCAGTGTGCACAAGATGGGAAGGACTAGCTCTGATAAAGATGAACAAAATAACAGAGATATCCATAAAGAACCCGCGAAAGTGCAGCAAGATACCAATGAAAAACTTGAAAGTGGTATTGGTAGATAAAAATAAATTGCGTTCAACTTTGCTGTACATCGGTCCGTATGTGCGATCGGTCAATCTAAGTGATTTTCGCAGCAAGACAATTATTTTTAATTGTCAGTATAGTTATTATATACCACACATCGTGTACAGAGAATTAATTCTTACGATATCCGAAACTTGTAAAAATATTGAGAATTTGCAATTCGCTGAAGGCATCGATGTAGAGCAGCTCCTAATATCAAATAAAAACTTGAAGAAAGTGATTTTTTCTGGGGCTGACTCTGACTTCGATGGGATATTTTCATCTCATTCGTTTGACTCTGTTGAAGAAGTGATCTGGAATGTCCAGGGTCATACCCCAATGTATTTCTATTGGGTAGGTATCGTACTTATTTTAAAAGAAGATTGTCTTTCACTAATCGTGATCATGCAATAAGTTTAATTTTGTTTGAATATTTCATTACAGTTCCCAAATGTAAGAAAGCTGTCGCTGTTTATGACGCATGCTAAACTATTCAGAGCTGAACTTCTTATGACTACCCTGGAACGTTGCAAAAGTCTGAAGTCTCTTTCCATACAAATCAATACTTTGTTCTATCAAAGTTTAATTGTAATTTTCAACACATTATCAAACATCAGCACTCTTTTTCAACTTGAAGAACTTTGTATCAACGAGGAAAAATATTCAGATTTAATACCTAAGTTTTTCAATTATTTGTACAATTTGCGATCCGTTGATGGTTCACTAAAAAATCTGGTCTCGAGTTATCAAAATCTTCGAATTGTCAAATTTGGTATACACTTTTTATAATCAGATACACATTTGTCAGTCACGTTGTTTTTTTCATTTTTTCATTAATTTGCTTTGTTTTTTTATTATTTATAGATTGCATAGCTCTTCGATTAGCTGACGTCAATAATTTCTTCAAATTGCCTAGATTAGAAGAATTGACAATCATGAAAGCCAGTTCGTTTGTTCCCGACTGTCCAAGTGAAAATCTTGTCAATTTGAGAATGCTGGAAATTACTTTTCAATTGAGGGATGACGAAGAATCCCCCTGTTTATGTGATATCGTTGAAAAGATGCCAGCATTGAGGTATCTCAAAATTGACGGAATAACTCCAAAAGAAGCTTCTGATCTCACTTGCAGAGCGATAGCAAGTGGAGTGTTGCGTGACAAGAACGTTTTCATTAAAGCAGAAGCACCTAATGATTCCATGATTGTTTATAAAACTGTGAATTCTGCATTCAAGCCTGAACCACTGAAATTGTGGATCAAGCCACAAAAACGAGACTACGACAATGATATCCATGAGAATGTCAAAACTTTAAAAGACTGTTTGCTTGTCAAGGAGGAGTTTGAAATTGTTGAACAAGAAAATAATTTGTTCAGACAATATAAAGACACTTTCTTGTGTTGTGTGAATGACGAGGAAGAGTTCACTGAAAGTGATACTGAATATGAAAATGATGATTGGGAATATTATCGTTCTGAATCATCATTTGACGATGACGAAGATGATTGGGATCATTAGAAGATGAAGAATACGTTTGAATGCAAAGGCCGCATTCATTTGCACAATCTCAAACCGATTAAAAACAATGTAGATTATAGTTCAGATTTTCTTCATTATGCTAAATGACTATAGAAATTTTATTTTTAGAAGAAAAATATCAAGAGTTACGTTGTTTGTATTGTTTAACTCTGCATGAAGTTGTCTAATAACAACGATTACAAAATATCAAAAAAAAATTTAATTTTGTATTAAATAAACGTAATTTTTTAAACTTTTATATCTTCGAAAAATGATATTAAGAAAGAGTGCCAAAAGCAAATGTTTCACGTCCGTCGTTTCTTATTCAGCTCTCCTCTCTCTCTCTTTCTCCTGGGCTTTCTTATCAGAAAAACGTCGAGATAGCACGATTCTCTATTTGATACAAAGTGAGATTTTGTAAAATGTGTACAGAAATATGAGATGTGACTTTCCGTTCTATAATTACATCTGCAACTATGGCTTTTTTGTGCTGGGTCATTTTAGAGTAATTAAGATTTTATCCATTTTCATTTTTAGATATTACAAGTTCAGTTATTTATAAGTTCAATAATTTAATTTTTTTAACAAGTTTAAAATTTGTAAACAAATTATTTTAATGTAATATATTCCATAGAAAGATAGGTCCAATTAATTACTGCAAAAAGAGGAAGTAAACTTTTTTTGCAGTCACCCTGCTGCATATAAAAATCAGATTGCATATAAAATTCAACAGATATCAGTGCAAATAATGAATAAAATAATTTTTCCCGAATTAACAAACAATATGAATCTGTCGGACGAACCAATGACATGGAAAAAATTTGTTTTTTATTCAAAAAAACATTATAAAGAGGGCTGTGGAAACATTCATCAGAAAAAAAAACAATATTTTTTTCAACTATTCAAAAATGTATTTACCCAGCTGTTTTGTGTTAAATATTTACAAAATGTTGAATTACGCTTATTATAAATTCTTAAATCACCGATTCATAACTTAGATAATGCAAACAAGCGATAAATGTCGATAATGACAGTTTCCTTTGTTTTGTTTCTTGCTTTTGTTAACAGAATTCAGTAGTTTACAACATTGAACGATGCATATAAATTGTTCATTAAAAAATGAAATTCAACAATAATTCTTGAAACGTAACAATGTAAACGTGAACAACTGTAATAATTAGTTCTACACGCGCAAAGAAAATGATTGTTCATCCAATGAAAGAAATAAATAAGATTCGATGTCTCTCAACGATGTGAATGGCATCGGACGATAACCGGGACCATCGCGCGTGTGTTGTTAAATGTGATTAATTTTAACGAATACTATAATCTTAAAACTAGGAATGCCGAAACGCCCATTTCTGAGCCTCATGATAATATGCATCTTTATCATTTTAATATATATTTGTTTTATTCTGTTCAATATAATCAGAGCTCTTTGAATTAACATTTTTGAAACCTGCCAAAAATCAAGGTCGCAATCTGATAACATTTTTCTAGTTTTGCAATTTGATTTTTCTTCGTTTAGTCGAATTTTTGATTACTTACAAAAATTTTGTACATTTCTTTTGTTTCTATCAGAGATTGTTTGTTACAATTTGATTGGTATCAATCGTTTCCTTTGGTGTACAATTTAGAAATTTCTCAGTGATGGACGCTTCTACATCTGTGTATGGATCTTAATGAGGAAAGGTAATACCAGAGCTGGGCGCTTCTTTGAAAACGGTTCGGCATCTTTTACGGAAAGACAGTAGCAGTGATATTACAAGCTAGTTTCTTGTTCAAATTTTCCCCGAGAGAACCGAAATGGTTCAAATTTTAAATCACAAATCAAATAACCTTCAAACAATTATAACTTAAAAAAAAAAGTCAATCCTTTTTATGGTTTTATTAAAATTGAAACAGGGAAGGGAAACAGAAATTAGAATATTTTTAGGTTCTGTGATTACAATTATTTTCATTTTCCATTTCATCAAAACTCAAAGCAAACATCGGGACGATAATTGAAACAAGAGTAGGAAATTCTGAAGAACTTGTGAAATTACGAATTTTCGTATGACTCATTGAATGAAAATCGAATTGTCATCAGCCACTGATGTTTTGCTTGCAAGAGGAGACCAGTATATATCGTTACATAGTAAAAAAGGCCCAAAAACTAACGGGCTATCCAAGTATACGTGCGGCTTCCCACTACAGTCAAAACACGGTCTTATCTCTGGCATCCCAGTCCTTTGATTACTCATTTTTTATGCTATTCGTCAACTTTCGTTTATTATATATATTATAAAATTTAACTTCAAATCGCGACAATAATTTGCAATGCGTATGATTTATCTATCACGCACAACCACGTAGAACTCATTCGCACTCTCATGCGCGCGTGCGCTTACACACTCTCTGTTTTTTTTTTTTTTCATTAAATATTTATATTTATATAATCTATATATACTTATCGCGTATGCATTACCGCATATATCGTGTGTATTTGCATTTTTTTTAATGTATCACCTACGTTAAACGAAATCTAGGTTTCTCCTTTTTTTTTTAATTAGTTATTTTTTTTTCAATCAACTAATAGAATTATAATCACGCCGTTTCTCATCTTCTATTAATCAACGTATCAGTTGGCGCGAAATTGCATTAGCTGACTTTTAGTTACTTCTATTGAATAATTCTAATACACGGCGCGCAAAAGCAACGGTCTTCTTGTAACAATTGCGGCAATGCTTTGCATCTGACAACTCTACATTTACACACATCTCACTCTCTTTCTCGCTTCTCTCTCACGTTTTCTCTCTCTATGATTTTTTTAAAATTGTTTTTTTTTCCGCACGTGCGTGCAAACATTACTTCCAGTCTTATATAGTTATTACCTTGTTTGTTTTCCGTTCCGAACTTAAAGTTTATAATCGTTTTACAATAACAAAAACTACCCTGTCCAAAATGTTCAGCGTTGGAAAATTTTGTTCAATCGATTTTGTTTAATCAAGGAGCCTTGTAATTTGCAATTAAATCATATATGCACTTGTATGTTTATATATAAATGATACATGATACATGTTCTAATTACATTTTAGTACTTGAATATTTCATTACGGTTGCATAAATTTCGTATAGAAACGAAAATAGCTCGTCAATGTATATATTCGTCATCTTCATGTGTTTATTTTCCTTTTCTGTACGAAATTAAGGTTCTTTTCATTTTGTTTCTTGTATTTTCTTTATATCTTTGTTAGCTGCACGCTGCACAACATTAACAATCACTAAAAAATGTTTCAACGTGTTACTTACAACGGTATCGACAAATAATCAGACTTTAGTTTTCGCACAGAGATTCGATGTGGTATTGTTTAGTCGAACAAATTACAATCGAAACTCGTTATTTGTTTTGAAATTTTGTATAAAAAGTTTACGTTGTTAAATTAAAATAAAAAACAAAGTTGATTTACAGGTTCTTCTTTTCTTTTGAAAAATTTGATAAATCATTTACAAAAATTTGTTCTGGACATTCGTTTTCCGCATTGTTTCACATTTGAAACCAACTAGATCATTCACCCTCAGACTTAATTGTAATAAGTGCTAGTCTTCTTTTGATTCGAGAGTATGGAGTTTTCTTTTTAGAGTAAATAACAAAACTGAGAAATTAAAATTACGAGAAAAGAAAAGTATAGCAATGTTGTTTCGTCACTTTTGAAAGAGTCATGTTGTTTATTGGATGGATCATAAAAATAAAATGTATGTTTGTCTTCAATACCAATTTTTTTTATATTCATACATAACATAGATCTCAAATCACAATATATTATATATCATAATTTATATCTTCAAAATACATTCACAAAATGAAGTCGTAATTCTAAATGGCACTTATTCCTGTACGAACTTTTTTCATCATGTTTGGATTGCGACCAATGTTAATCTAAAAAGAAACCAGTAATAAGTTAATAAGTTAGCATTGTAACAATTATTGATCAGCTGGAGTGCAGATTGAATTTGGAAAAAAAATTTGCAGTCGAGTGATGTTCGTACATAAATAAGTTTAGCCATTAACAATAAACTCACTGATTCAATTCTGTACACAACTTTGTACTTTAATCGTCACATGCGCGCACACACACTCACACATATTCACATAATTTATAAGAACCTACAAATTGGACATTGCTAGTTTGAAAAAAAAACAAAATCTTTTAATAAAATTATTTAAAAAAAAAAAAACAATAAAACCTTTTGTAAGATTGATAGTTCTGAGTAAAAAGTCGAATCTAAGATGATGTATAAAATATCAAAATCACTTTACTCCTCTAAACCTTACGATAAAACTTGGACAGAATTAATAAATCTAAATATGAGTTTGATGATATTAAAATATAATGTCATGTTAAATTGAAATGAAATTTGATGCTGCATTGAATAGTAATCTAATTATCACTGATCGTATAAGATATAACATATCATTGCAAAAATCATGATACGTAAAAAATTGTGTACAGTGTATCAGGGATTAATGATAAGTATTTAGCGCTAAAAAATAATTCACATAAGTGGAAATCCAGATTCTTCTAATTCGATTGTTTCAAGTCTTTGCGTTATTCTTTTTACAATTATTTATAATAGAGTTCCACACGATAAAAAAGTACAGCGAACAATTTTTGTTTTCGTAATAAAAAAGATTTCTTTTTTTAACAGTACTTAATAACACTAATTATATCATGAGTCCAATATTGCTTTTAAACACTTCCGCTACCCGAAGTTAAAACATTGTTAAACTAGTTAAAGTTAATGAATTTCATTGAAATGCATACAATTTAAAACAGTACTTGTCTGAGTCAGCGATAGACACATTTTTTGAAGTCAAATGTCGATCCGAGCACTGATTTCGATCAATCAGGCTAAACAGTTCAGGCAACAGTATTCAATTAGGATAAACGTAAATTTCAAAAACAAATTCTTCTGAATAATGTAACAGTATTTCGTAACATTTCCAAAGTCAAACGCTATATAACAACAAATTTCTTATAAAACACAACGTTGTGAATTTAACAAAATAGTTAGAGCACATCGGTGCCTGGAGTGGGTAGAATCTGTCAATTTCATTTGTCTCTACTATAGCACAATTAGTTTTATGATAAAAATGAATTTTTCAAGCATCTCCCACCACACAAGCGTCGACGTACTTATAAAAGAACCTGAAATTCGGGAATTATTTTTCAGTCGTTTCTTGCAATTACTCAACATTGCTCAATTGGTTCTCAGATTGTTGACCGAGACACTATGTTGGTCTCAAAATACGGAAAACGAATCCCGACGAAGAGCTCGTCTCTACGAAGTTACACACAGTTGTTTATTTTTTTTGTTTGTCTGTAATACGAAGTTTCTCGCAGGAAGTAATATTTACGTATTTATTACTAAGCGCATTAATGAAGTGCGTTAACAAAACATTAATCCATATTTTAAATTACTCAATTAAAAGCTAACTATTGGTGATGTGTGTGTCGCATTGTACGTGTTTCAACGTGTATGTTTATGAACGCATGTAATCGTTTATGATGTTTATTATTTTTTTCCCTTGTTCTTAGAGTGATCCTAATACAATACATGTCGCTTGCCACCCTTAAGCTAGACCGAAGCAACCGTTCCATTCATTTTTCGAAAAACAATTTATAACAACGCGAAAACCAAACAAAATGTTGCATCACTTTCTGCTTTTAAGTCGAAGTACATGCACTGAGAAAAAAATAATTCACTAAGAATCACCATTTCGCGTTAAACCACGTTGCACTATTCTTCTCTCAGTGACAGGAAAATGATTCTAACGAATCATCTGTGGATCCAGCCTAGAGGGGGCCAACTCGTCATTTTTAGAAAAAAAAATGCAACACTAATTAAATCGTTCGGAATTGATTCTTAAATGCCACGCTAACAATCACAGATCTCTGGGCGCAGATTTCAATATAACGTTTGTTACAAATTAAAACGACAGATTGGCGCTACTGGTGCGAATATCCCCAACCAAAGGAAAAATAAACATATTCTCTCAAGGTTTTATGTACAGAAAGTAAGTTTTTTCCTTCGGCCCGGTTTAGTCTGCGTCGACACCAATCATTTGCATGAATTTGCAAACGACTTAATTAGTTCTACGGCATCCATAATTTAATCTGCTCGTCTTAAGATCACTCTGACTTAATTTACAAATGTAATAATAATTAATATATACGTTTCGTATGTATCATAACAACCGATAGTTTATGTATATATATTTATATAATATATACACACTTGGCATATACATATAAATACATATAGATTATATCTTATAGTTATATTAATTTTTTCTATATATATATATAGATCTTTAATATATATATTTTATGCTTCTGTGTGTATTTTATATATAACAATGTTATGTTTAATTAAGGCCCAATACGTTTATTATGAAGGAAATAATCTGCAACAGAAAAAAAGAACAAATCTTTTATTATTTACAATGTTTGTAAAATCTGAAAATTAAAAAAGCGTAGAGGGGGAGGGGTGGACCTACCTTGACAGAGCAAGGCGCCGTATCACATACGCTCCACGTCACCTGTTATAGTCGGTTCGCCCTGCGCTGAATCATTTGTTCAGCTATCGACACTGAAGAGTTCTTTATGAAGGTCTGGAAACTGCAGGTGAACTTGCGAACGTTTGAGCTTTGTCAAGGCGTCCATGTGCAGAAGCGATACTTCCCTCAGTTCGGGAATTTTAGCCAGCATTGCGTCGCATACCGTGACGTCGCCCTTTATGGGAGCTAAGTGATTTCGTTCTAGTTCAGTCCGCAGTGCTCTTATTACTGCTTGCGACAGCCTCGTTATTTCAGCTTGACCTTTTAATCCTGGCCGATCTGAAAAAAATAAAATTAAATGTTAATCTTGACTTTTCAGTCCGCGACGATGGCGCGCGAGTGACAACCGATAACTCACCAGGACTGAGGAGAACAGCGGCACTGTAGAGCGCGAGTTCGGTTTCAGTTAGTTTCAATTCTGCGATACTTCTAGCCAACTCGAAGACACAAGAAACTAGTTTCATTTCCGCCGTGTCAGTTGTGAAGAACGCATCTTGAGGCAGCATAAGATCACCGTACAGTACACAGTTTTGTTGAAGATCGAAATACCTGCTCATTCGCAGCACTGCGAGTTCGAAAGATCCTACACAAAAGATCCAGATTCTCATTAATCGACAGTCTTTCAGATTTTAATTATTAAAAAGTACTAATTAAAAATAATGTTTAAATAAGTATATATATGTAAGTATAATATAAATTTTTCATACATTGTATACATGACACTATGCTATGTATGTGTATTTTTAAATGGATAACTTATAATTTTTTAATTTTTAATCCTCGAAAATATTTTTGTTAAATTTTGCTTACCAGCTTTCAGTAACACGATTTGATCATCCTGTGATAGTCTCATAAATCCTGGCACCATTTTTGCAAATTCGATGATCTGCTGAATGACTGTCGTCAGTTTTTGGGCGCATTCAAGCCACAGTTGTTCGTGAGACATGTTCTGGTACATCATCACTCTGCTAAGCTCGTGGGGCTTGCGGAAGGCTTCGTGAATCTGCTCGGTCGATTGCAAACATGTCCTTGTGTGTGCGTCTGCTATCGTTTTAGACAGTAGCTCGCTAATTTGCGCTGGGTCTGCGAAAAAAGTTACCCGTTCAATATCACCGTCATCCACAAAACCAACGTCTTCACAAATATAAAATGAAAAATAATCAGCTTGTGCTCATGGAAGTCGAACATTTGAGAGACCTTCGATCATGCAAAATATCTCGAATGAACAAAATTTTGCACGAAAACAATACGAAATATTTGTTTAAAAAGGAAAACAAGGATTCTATGTTTTTGAATTTTTTTTCCACAAAAATTTTCATTCATAAATGAACAACGAAACGGGATCACAGTGATCGGCCGCAAAAGTAAGCTCAACACAAAGATACAGAAAATATTTGATGCTGCTCGGCGTTTTCTGAGTGGTAAGGACATTTAGAACATTCAATGCATTTAAAAATGAGTAAATTAAATGTTAATATTTAGTTTGAAAAAAAAAATTAGAAAAAGCGACACCACATTTCAGCATGGGCATACTTTTGTGCTGTTACGTTTGGTAACGTCGTGTGTAGTGCAAGAATTGAAGGGTACAACATTTTGTGATTCGAAATACGTCGTGAAAAGTAACCAAAATAACAACATCAGCGCATTCTGACGATACATTTCTCAATGTCTATCATAAATGATTCCATTAATACAAAACAAATTGTAACAACATACTGAATTATAGACTATTTTTTACAATAATACTTTTCAAAAGGATCTTGAATATTGAACAAGTGGAGAAAAGTTTTTTTTTTTCAGTTCCAATGTTTTTTTTTATTTATTGTAACACGACCAAAAACAAAAGTTAACTCTCAAAATAAGTTTATTTTTTGGATAAAAATAAATAAATTGTTTTCCTCCCCCGAAAATCCTCAATTTAACGAAGGAAGTGAGTTAATCCCAGTACTTGGAGAGTGTCATAGCGTGTTTTTCGTATTCCAAAAATATACGTGCAATATCTTGACGAATATTTATAGAAATTCCCAAAGCTTAAATTTGAATCACGGGGATGGTCGTCGTATCCGATCTGTTCTTTTGAATGCGCAAAAGCTTGTTTCAACTTCTGGGACCTTCTCGTTTGGCGCTTCATTTCCGACAAATCTCTCATCCGTCTATTTACTTTGTATCTCATTGTTTGTTCTTACATTCGAAAACAAATCGAACAAGTGCATTGGATAAAAGGTGTAGTCCGGGAGGATCCATTCTACAAAACAAAAAACATCTCACGTCTCTCACAGTCATACATTGGCTCTAGAAGTGAAAACGCGGGTTGAAAATAACTCGGATGGATGAGAGTTCGTTTGGCTCGATCTCTGTGCGCTGAGGCAAGAGTCGCATGGAAAAGTAAACGAATTGGTCTATTAGACCCCGGCGGAAAGTGTGTGATCCTACGGCAGACATGCTCATGCAAAGGGACACAAACATAGCCTCACATCTCGCAAAGGACATACTGGGCAGAGTGGGAACTTCATCGTCCTCCGAAGGATTGTTAATCCTTTGCTGTTGATTACTGAGGAACGTTGTCGAGTCAACCATAGTGTAGGAACCGTGTGCAAGGGTGCCAAGATCGACTGTTTCTTGTTTGACCGCAACTATTCCTCCACCACTCAAGGAACCGCTACCGGCGCTCGCAGCGGCACCGGTTCCGTTGTTACTATTCAAATTGCTGGCGCCGCTATTATTACCGGCAGCTCCGGTCTCGCCACTATCTCCACTAGCACTACCACTACCCCCATGACCACCGCCACTATTAGCATTCCCACCCCCACTGCTTCCTCCAGTGTTACCACTTCCGGTCGTCGATGCGGACAGTGGCTTCCCTACTTTAGGCCATAACAAAATAATCAAAAGTTTGACCACAATGTTTAGGAGAGTAAACAATTGATTAAAAGCTCGCTCTGAACTAACGTCAGATGTCTCGCTTTGTATAACAAAAGTTTGATAATGAGATCTTTGTTGCTCTAGACAGATGCAGCGAGAAAAAAGTACGTTCCGAGATTAGGAGATGAAGTCGAGCTTCAAAGTTAGTTATTATTAATATAACAATCGATTAATTGTTTCGGAGGTTAAAGCGACAAGACAAGTAGGGTATACGAAGCAACAGTGACGTATGATTTTCTCAGTGTAAACGTCTAGATAACTGATGTAATGGTTATGAGAGATCGGTGCAGATTCGTCCAGCCGCGACACTCACCGTTGGTCACTATGTTCGGAAGTACTCCGGTGGCAACCACGGAAGGTGTGTCGGGGGCCACGACGTCCACCTGCGTCGGCGTCGGCCGCGGATCGTAAGCCGTTGTACTGTCCACGTAATCGGCGCTCAGCTCGTAATTAGTCATCGCCTGGTGGTTGTAGTAGCTCGAGCCGCCGGTGCCTGGGCCCGACGACGTGTACTCATTGTTCCCGTATGCGTACCTGCAAATTCACCAAAACCAACGACAATTTTATTAGAAGAATTTTGTGCCGCCCAAACGGTTTGGAACTTTTGTCTACGGACAGTCTACCGGCCCTGCGAAATACTGACCCGCCGTTGTACGAATGGTGTTGATCCGAGCTGCTCGGCGTTTGGTGTTCGAACACGCTGCTGTCAGGCGCCGTCTCCGAAGCTGCTCTCATCTGGGCTCTGTGAAATCTCACTTCGTCTTCCACCTTCTCCCTCTGCTTCTTTGACATCCGCCCGAACTTGACGGCTGAAAATTTCAACATTTTGAAGCTTCTATCGATCGTTCAACCCGACGTTTATGCCGACCATTATCAATACAATTTAACAAATTGAAAAAAAAAGTTACTTATAAAATATTGATTGAGAAATGAACAATTTATCAATTTTAATAATCTTTGAATCATAAGGTATTCATTTTTGCAAAGATACACATTCCTATCGGACCTCAATTTTGAAAAAAAGATTTACTTTGAACCCATTGCCGTCGACGCCACAAGCGCCCCCTACATAACCTCAAAGTGCGAAAACCAATAGACAGTGCGTACAATTGTAGCAACTTCACTCTAATCAAAGGACAGAGAATATTTCGACCACTCTTATTTGGTCCAGCGCACACACACAACCATAGAACTGTCACTAAGACTTTAAAAGTGACGCTATTAACGGCAATGGGTTAATCTGGCACTACCACGAAAACGCCATGTTAAGAGTGAGATAGCATGTGTACTACGTGATTCAAGAAATTACCATTGTTTAGAAAAAATGCCAATATTTTATTCAAATAATAAAAAAAAAACAACTTGAATCTGACTCTAAACACTAAAACAATAACGTACTATCGAATTAAAGCTAAACGTGATTCTGAATTATTTTCATAATTAGTCGCTAACTTGACTGCTATAACAACTTTAAAAGAAATTGTTTTCGATCGTTGCATTATTTGTTCATTGTTTTTCAGTTATAAAGTTTATTATATTTTGCAATTTCTGTTTGAAGTTCTTTCAGATGCATAACTTTAGATTGCAAAATATATTCAGCGAGAAAAGATGTTCGGTTGATAAATTGGATCGAAATTCGACAGGGAAGGTTGCTTTTTCCACATCAGGATGAAAAAGCTCCTCGGTTATAGAACGCGGAAGTAGCATAAGATCAACGGCTGCAGTGACGTCACGAAGAGGGACGAGAATACTACGTCACACTTCTGGCAAATGGATCTGATGTATACGTGACGCGTATATGAGAGTGTTCGCACAGACACGAATGCATGTGGTTCAACTACGAGGAGGATGCGATCCGCTTTTGTTGATTGGTCGCTGCACCGTGCTCGCCGACCACGTGATTGATGCCAGACGACTAATCAACAACATGTCATTTCGAAGATGATACTTAATCGACATTTTTCACACTGTTTCATGTACAAATTACAATTCAGAATTTGAACAATGTTTTCAAACGTGAAAAGAATTTGCAACTTTTATTTTCTCACAAAAGTTTTGTAGAACATGAAAAGAATGTGCAAATTTTAGTTTTCTGTAAATTTTAAAATAAAAGGAAAAAAAAAACGTGGAATTTTTAAGTTATTTAGTGTGACATTTTTTGTGGAGGTGTTTAAAAGAGGAAACAAAAATTAGTACGAAATGGAATCGAAGAATGATTCATTTTGAATACGGAAAGAGTTCGCAGCCGAAGAAAGGGACAGAGAGATATGCGGCGGGATGCCGAAGAGAGGGTGATCGACCGTTTCACGAACAGACAGAGACGCCATCAGGAAGAATACACATTCTGACTGTCTCCACTCGATGCATTTATTTCTGGTGCTGAATATAGCATTTAAAATGAGGCGGTATATCTTATCACTAGACGTGCGTCTTCCATTTCTTTGACATTGCGAATTTAAAATTGAAAGTTTAGTTCGAATATGCAGCTTTCGATTCGTCTCATTATTCAGTGTTTTCTGATTTTGTCTATTAAAATAATCTACGAACAAATCACAACTGAATGGACTGAACATGAATAAAACAGAACCAAAAGAAAAATGCGTAGATAAAAAAAGAAAAAGAAAGTTCGAGTTACGTGGATCAGAAATAGGCTTAATACAAATTAAAATATATTCTGTGATAAAAAACTGCAAGGCGCGGTTTTGTTTAAAATTTATAATTCTGTTTGACCGTTATTCTGTGCGGAGCGCTGGTTTTTGTGAAGGCAAAAGTCTGCACGTATGGCTGATATGTTCATTGGTCCGCATATGCAAGTACGAATGCGCGTGCTTGAGTACGCGGTACCGTTACACGAAAATACAGTTTTAGGCAGGACACGCGGACGTCCACCTAATGGACATGGCCATTTACCGCTATTCTTACATATCATTTTATTACACCCTATTTTTCTTATTCGCTCTTTTTTTTGTGCAACGAGACACGAATTTCGTTTGCATTTCGTTGCAACGCAACAATTTAGTTTGAATAAAATAAAAGAAACATTCAGATTAGCAGCTTGTAAAGCATAACAAACGAATAGATCAAAGTTAAAACTTTCTTCGATGTCGATAAAAAATCGAGGATGATAAAGGGTCATAAACCTCAAATGCGCGTGGTCTGCAAGAATTGACATAAGTGCATTTTCACAAGATTCCATGTTACTTATTCGTTGGACTCGCTGTTTAGATTAGATTAGTTTGTTGCTCGTCGATAAGGCGAGACTTATGCCTCATTCAAGAGTAGTTTATTTGTCGCTTCCTTTTTTTATTGTCTTGAAAAATGAGCGGTATACAAGTTACCGGAGGAGTTTTTTGTTTTCAAACGGTGATAAAACTTTTGGACAGAGAAATGAAATGCTTACCATCTCGAGACATGCCAAGCCTTAGGCACTTTTGTAGCCGACAATACTGGCACCTATTTCTGTTGACTCGATCGACCACGCAGTTTTTGTTCCGCGGACATTGATAATTAACGACTGACGACTGGGACCTCCTGAAGAAGCCCTTGCATCCCTCACATGTGATAACTCCATAATGAACGCCGCTGCTTTTATCACCACAGACCTTACAGGGTATTATTTCAATTTGAGCTGAAACAAAAAGAAATTCAGTTTTAATTTTCATTTTCATTTTGTTGTCGTAACAACATTCATCATTGTAAATTTTGTACGAAGATTGATTAAAAAATAATTGAAAAGTGTAGAAATCTTGAAATGAATTTTCAAGGAACAAAATGTTTGGTATGAGGTTTTGGAATGGAAAAAGTAATCGATCATGTTGAAAGCTCGAAAATATTGATCCCCAACGTTGAGAAAAATCAATGTTGGAAACGTGGGCCAACTGTTCATATTTTTGAAAATCGTTACGGAACAATAATGACGGAACCATTCGAAGTTGGAAGGAAAAAGTTTGAAACGTTCGGTGTGCAGGTCGGCGTGCGTGAAAATATAGTGAAGTCATGGCGTAACATTTCTAGCAATTGGTTCAAGATCAATTCAATTAATCGTTTATATTTTAAGATTATTGGTTTCATTGTTCCAATTATTATATTTTCGTTCATTTTGAAATACTCGTTTATTGATTCTATCAGTGTGACCGAGTGTCTCGTCGTTCAATTTTTTTTAGGTTTCAATATTTAAACTAACTGTACATTATTCAAAAGTTGTAAAGTTACTTGATTTCAAAAAAAAAAAAAAAAAAAAAAAAACTTACATGTTCCAGATAATTACACAATAAGATCGGGTCTTGAATTAATTTCGAATTCAGGTCTACTAGTAAAAAGCCATCAGTAACTATTTTATCGGTATATCATTTACTTATCAGATCATATTATTTCAGAAATAACCAAGCTGTTAATCAGACATTAGACTCATTAATTAATTATATTCATCTAAAATGAGACACAAAAATATTCGTATCTGAAATAACATTTGTTTACCGTTTTTGTACAGTTATAAAACTTCCCGGGCAATCTAATCGACTCTCAATTAACATAGATATCACCGTCGGCAAAAACTTCATCCACTTGGAAAAAAAAAAAACTCTTATTATAACATCCATATGACATAACATATTTTACATTATGCCATCTGACTAAAAAGTTACGAAACATTTGTCGTCAAACGTCAACAAAATCTTGGTTTCAGTAAAATTTAAATGTAAATTCAATTCCCAAGACGTTCTTTTAAATTGCTGACAATGGTAATATTTAAGTCAGGCCTGGTAATGTTTATTATGAAAAAAAATGTTGTTTCATAAAGGACAGGAGGAGTTTATTTGCATAAATTTTATTGACTTCCACGTGATGATCAAATATACCTCGTATAGAGTTAACATGAATTCTGCGACCAGCCGGTGAGTTATTAACGGGACTTTGGATGCAAGTCGCGGATGTTAATCTCGATTGAGGACTCGTGCTGTCCGCTCTCCAGGTTGAGCCGCGAAACACTGTCGAATTCTCCATGAATGTAAGTTTGCTATCGAGACATGCTCTTAAATTTGTATTCCTACGATTGTTTAGCGACCGACGGAATTATTCATGCGGCGTAGAAAGAAAAAAAAACCTAGTTTGCGAATTTCACCAATTTATCTCCCTTGATAAAGCGGCGTTTCAATTTTTATCAGCTAGAGCTCCGCTTCATCTTTCGCTCGTTTATCAGCGTATCACAGCCAAGAGCTAAAAATAGATCTCCCGCGCCTCTCTCTCGTCATAGTTATGATTTCGAAAAATAGCCGATCATTTTTGATCCGACGAGGATAGTTGCTAATAAGTCTGGCAAACTGCTTGCACCATAGAGCTCGAGATTACATAACGAGAACGATGAACCCGGAGAGTATACAGTCACATAACGCGCGCTACTGTTCTGTTTTTCATTTCTCGAAATGCACACTCCCCCAGATCTGATCTTGACGGAGCGAGAGCAACAACGAGGGGTCATATTTTTTTGTCGCTCGTTTCGTCAGCGGGACATCCACTCATCCATCCCAACGGGTTCCGATGGCAGATCTTCGCATCTCGGACTTTGAATTTTGCGACATTTCGCTTGGAATTTTCTTATCGGCGCATCGCTGGAATGATTTTGGTCGTCCGAGCTGGGACCTGAATGATGGCGTCGATGACGATGACAGCAGATGACACATCGGCACTACGGGCATTCACACTTTCAGAGCTCGCAAACTAACGAAAAGCGCCCTGCACACAACTGACGCCTGCATATATTCTTTTATTTTTTCAAGGGGGGGCTCTGAGAATCAAGACACCTCGAGCGAGTGCAAGCAAGAAAGGAGGAAGCAAGCGAAAGAAACCGGGCGAACGTTGTTTTTCGGGGGACCAGCGTAGCTTGGCATCTCACAATATGTCAGAGTCCCCACCATGTCCGAGAGTCGTGCAGCCAGGTCACTGAACTGTGCGCGCCTCCGCCGATGATTCCCGAGTACCCTCGCCTTCTCCTTCTCCTCGCTTGAAGCGGCGATGTGTCGTCATCGTCATCGCAATACAAACCCTCTCCTCCTCCGCCTTTGCTCCGAATATCACATGGATCAGCGGCACATTCCCGATCCGGCCCGCTACTTAATGCAAAACTAAAGTCTTTCCAATTTCGTGATTCACTTTCTTATAATACATCTCTTTAATCATGTCTAGCTTCCGCTTCCACTGTACCTTTTTTTTTTTTTTCATCATCGAAAACTTGTGTGTTTCATTTTGCTTTGTGTTTAATGATATTGTTCTAACTAACAAAACTGTGCATATGTTTGTACACATTTTCGCACTGCCAACCAAAGGGGAAAAGAAAGTGTCTTGCGTCTGGTTATTGATTTTGTATAAGAAATTATTTTTATTTTTGAAATTTTCATTTTAGCTCTGTTTGCTATTTTTTTGGTTGGGTTTTTTCATCTTATACTCAATTTTATAACTGATTCATAGACAACGTTTTGTTATTATTTATTTTTTTTTTTTATTAAAATAAATGCTATTTTTGCACTGTTTGACAATTTGTTTTGTCATCGAATGCGAGCAAACGAGATGAATGGCACTTGTCTCACTCTTACTAAATACCTCTTTAATCAAACGTAACCGATTACGTGAACAGGCGCACGAAAACGCACCAAATCGTTGAATGCGTTCATTTTATCTGACCTTTTTCTTTTCCGCTCTGCTATCTTTAACGGCTGTTTTTTTTTCGGCGACCACATTGAATTCGAGGGTGGAAGCTCTTACAGGTAATCTGATCTGATGATAACAAATGTTTGCTTTTATCTGTTTTGAACTAGACGTTTTTTTCTCTTTTTAACTTTGTGAAAAAAAAAAGTTTTCCTTTTTCCATTTTCGTTCTGGTCGATGAGCATTTTTAGTTTCTGTTTGTATAATCTTAAATAGATGATTCGGTGTTGTTGCATCGCAACTTGGCGGGACAAAGATTGACCACAAAAATGTAACTTTGTGGCAAAAAATATGAGACTAGTTCAGCGACCTTTGAGCACACCCTATGAAACATCACGCTTCTTTTGTGGTACGTTATGATTTCGTAATGCGATACTCTGACAAGACCGACTATTAGTCGACACCGGAAGAGATACACAGCGCATTTAATGGATTCGATGTTTGCTTACTTAACAATAACAAAACCCATGTTTATTCGAGATTATTTTAGTCCATCTTTACGTTTTCCCAACATTTTGACTTGTAATGAACGTCCCAGGTTAGTGCTCCCAAACGGTCAGTTTGTTTACAGATGTTGACTCAATGAGAAATCGAAAATTTTGTCGAGCGTACATTTTGAAAAAGAAATATCAAAGTATTACAACAAACATTTGTTTTCACAGGTTATGATATGAACCGGGAAGCAGGAGAAAAAAGTTAATGAAACGGTGTATTTATTAATTATTTATTTATTGATTTTCGTTTTTTTTTTGATGAATGTGCAATTTGTCTTAATGTCAATGAAAATTAAAATTTGGTCGTTTTCAGATGTTCGAACGAAATTATTTTATGAAAAGCCATTACTCGATTATGCGCGCTGAATGGATAACTTAAAACCCTTCAACCTTAAACGTCACGTCCTTGGATAATGCAGTCTCACTCTTTGATACGCCTCTCCTTTCTTCCTATTTGTTCTATTGCACGCGGACCACAATCCCATGCCTTTTTCTCTATCCATTTTATTTTTAGAACATTCAGATAAAATCTCTCCTCTCGGATTCATTTGTTAATGAAAATTACCGTTCTACAGTTACAACCGTATAGAAATTTGAAAAAATCTGATAGATAAATCTCGACATTGCATAGTTTATAAAAAATCATTCATAAAATTATGCGGATGAAAATTTTTCGATTATATGCAATAAGATAAAAGTTTTTTTTCAAGGTTAACAAGTTGTTTGACAGTACTAATGTGGCAAACGGCTCTAGATAGGAGGAAAGCCGTCTGTCGGGGCTGTGGTTAGTGAAACGAATGTAGATCATAATTTATAATATGGGTTTGTAGGTAATGCATAAAAATGCACATAGGTTACCGTTAAATTAATATTTCTATCAATAAACAATATCAAATGAGATCTATTTTTAGAAATTGCTGCAGCTATATAAAATATGTTATGAATCATTATTTATATATTGAAATAGCTTGTTTTTGCAGACATTGATAAATCAATAAATTTCAGTTATTAGAAATGCTCCGCTTGATGAATAAGTGATTAGTTGCAGAATTGTATCAATTATGAAATCTATTCACAGGGTGACGTTTGAATTTGGTCGGAATTTTTTATTTTTATCACGCCGTCTGATGTATAATTCGTGCAATTTTTTTGAATAATTAATATAATTATTTTAAAAATGAGAGATTTTTAAAAATTCACTAAGTTTATTACTTTTTAATTTTCTTTTGGAGTTCATGGCAGGATTTCGTTGATTGAAAAATTGGAAAATTGTACGTCGAAGGAAGAATGACTATTCAAATTAGTATCAACATTGACAATCAGTTGTAAAATCACGATGACACTGTAGAGCTTGGTAACGGTTGCTTTCTTCAACGCAAACAAGAATGATAGTTACAGTTTCCTTATGCGAACGATGTGGTAATACGTTGCGACACCATCGTACCGGTGGACGCACGGCGGCTGATTAAGTCGCCGATGCCAAGCTCGCAGTGCTTTCGAAAAGATTGTCAAATTTGGACAGTGGAACAAAGGTTCGATCTGAATTGATTAAAATGTTCTATTTTTGACTTCTCATATTACTTTTTACTTTGATCATGTGTTTTTTCCAAATTTGAAATGGCTTGTGATTTTTTTTTCACTTCAAATTGTTAAAACAAATGCAAATAATAAAAAATTAAGATCATTCAGTATCTGTACCATATCATCAAGTAAACACAATACTTATTGTTTGATCGCTCAAGCTTCGTATACAATCATTTTCACCATAGATTTTACAGCAATTTTTATGAGAATTTCTCATTGTTTGAAGTGTACTTTCGCAATGCAAGTGATAAAGAACAATGCTCCGGCAAATCGAACCAATTTTTTTGTTTGTTTATCATTGCAAAAACTGTTTGATAGGGATGTTTCAACATTCATCATTCAAAATGGTACATTTGGAAAAAAAAATTTCTTTTTTTTTTTTCATCATCCGTTTGAATTGATTCTTCACTTCAGATTGAAAACTAAATAGAAAACATTTTATTTCTTTTTTTCGATTGAAAGTGACTCGTACACCTTCTCGCTGGTAAATACAACTGTGCGGCTCAACTGCACGCGCATCTGTTTATGGCATCGCAGCGTGACAACCAACTGTTTGCCAAGAGAAACGAGAAAAAAATTTTTTTTTGATTAACAAAAAAAAAAACTGGTTGATAAAAAAAGTATGACGGCATGGATTGCAAAAGTTCACGTTTGAATGGTAAGCTAACGTTTTTCCGGCGGTCAATACAAAGTCGACGCGGGCGCCGTTCGGAAAGAAGAATAGTATGCGAGTTGGGACGGTGAACGACCGGGATACGTGCGCAAGCGCTAAGATGCCGCTGACCCAGATGCACAACACGATTGCCGCTCGGTCATTTCCGACGATGCTCGGTCTCCCTCGAGCGACGCGAACGCCTGCCTGACCCACATCGGTTCGCGCCACTTGCCATCGTTCTCCATCACTTGTGGCGAACACGTTGACCAAATGTTATGCCTTAGATAGCCATCTCATATTTATAAACAAATCCCCGTCCAAGCATTGAACAACCACTGTTCCCCTATGCAAAAATTTCAAGTCCGGAAAAGTTGTTCGGAAGGAAAATTTCGCAATTATCCAATTAACATCAACGTGTTAGTTTATTGATTTGCATGGCTGCGCTAATGAAATTAGTTGTAATTTCGCCGCTAAGAGGTTTAATGGGCGAAATAAAAGTTCGCCTATAAAGATGTTCTGTTTTTTTTTATTTAAATTTTTTTTAATTATTTTACTTTGTTGATCACTTGTAAGAGAAACAATTTTTGATTGACCTAACAAGGACAATTTTTTTGATGTCATTTCCGAGTTTTGAAATGTTCGCTTAAAAATCTGCCGCAGTATAGCAAAGTACTGTAACAATTCTGGCGTAAGAGCTAGATCGACTGAAAGCAAGTACCCGTTGTCCGGTGTGACGTAACAAATTGAAAGGGAATCGTAGCAGCCTTTCTTGATGATCCGAATCACGATCGGTGCATCAGTCTGTTTGTCTGTCTAACTCGTATCTTTTGGTTTGTATAGTGCACGTTTAGATGATATCAAAACAAACTCGATTCTGTCAAAACGAACGGTTACTGAGATTTCGATTGCTGAAATTCACAAATGTGACGAGTTGTGCGAAAAGAAACAAACAAATAAAAATGAAAAAATAGACTCACCCATTTGATTCAATCAATCAGAATTAATTTCGTTTGTCAAAACAGAGACTAGTCGGAAAATGGCAATGAGAATAAAAAGAAGGTAGCAGATGTAGTTAAACTTGTGTAACTTTGTTTCAAGTTGTTTTATAGTAAGTAATGAATGTTTAAAAACGAATAAACCATATTTATGGCTTAAAACAAGTTTTATATTGATTCCCGCGAAAGTGCACAATTTTACGTCCACGAGGGAATGAATCAAATTGAATTTTATGATTTTTTATATTTGACAGAATGAAATTTTTTATTACATTTTTATTAAAATTATTTCATGACGATTGGTTGGGGAGTCAATAGTAATAGCATGATGAAAAAATAATAAGTCCGAAAGCGGCAGAAAGCTTTTAAATCAGAGAAACAAGCGAAGTTGAATAATTAGTGAAACTAATGGACAATTGAAGATTTATGATATAACACATGGTCTTTATACGACTCTGACATCTGTGACATAATACTCTCGCTTGAAAATAGCCGTATAGTACTAGTCGTCAATTTTTCAGTTCAATATATATCAGTCCGTATACAGATCAGTTAAGGGTGGCGCAAATCACGACTGTTCAATTTTTAAATTTATGGTGACACTGGGACGAATGCTGGAATTAATATTTCCACGCCATCTGTAATGAGGTAGATGTATAGATAAAAAATTAAAATACGAACAGAGTAAATATGTTAATTTCAACAATTCAAATACTCAACTTTTTAAACTTTTAGCTTGTTAACGCAATTAGTACAATTTGCTGATAAATTGTATAATATATTTATCGAACTTTTGAATAACTTTTTATTGATTCATCTGATATCACTCAGCAGAGCAATTAGTGAATTGGATTATTTAGTCTATAATGTCTAGGAGGTCCAATTTATATATCACAATTGTCCCATTGGTCGGCAGAGGTGAAAGGCTTATCTAACAAGTTCCCAAGGTGTCCGTTATTTTAGTTATTTATATGTACACAAATCTGGGGAGGAAAAAACAGTCAATGATTCCGGTGACAAAATTAGTCTCGGTGTCGCATGTCCCGGCGTATCTTTTTTGGTTACAATCCTCGGACAAATCTCCTCGCGGTTTTCCCTTTTTCTGTCATTCTCTCTCTCCCTCTATTTCCACCCCGCTTGTTTTTTTTGTCGCAGAGAAAGTTGAAACCGGAAGTTCTATTTCGTCTACACATTCGTAACACGTTGATGCATTTTCATTTCACGAAAAAACAACAACTTTTTTCACAAAGACTGTAAAGTCCAACTTTTTTCATGTTGATAACTGTAAACAAAAAACTGTAAAAAAACTTTGTTTACATAAAATTTTTTTTCTATCCAACTTTAAATGTAAACAATAGAAAATGAGAAAAAAAATATAATAACTCGAGATACGCGATGAAAAATACATTAGAGGTAAAACTGTAAAGTGATAATTGAAAATAATTTTGAATCGATATAAAAAAAGGTCTTTTTCAAATGGAGGAGGAATCTTTTGATTTCATTTCGGAGGCATTATTAAAATCACTTGTATTTATGACAAAACAAAAAGGCACTGAGTGTTGTAGCGCGATCTTTCCGTCTAATTGTTGTCAGCTCTCTTTATATAAATCTTTCCTCAAATACTGCAACTAGCAAGTGCAGTCGATTGTTAGTTTGTGCGTATCGTCTAAGCTCTCGACGCTTGGCAGAAAAAGAAACAAGGAGGGAGATACGTCTTTAGAGCGAGCCGGCGAATAAATGACAAACGAATGGACGGACGAGCGTCGACGTTTAGCTCGCCTGTGTGTACGCGCATCGTTGCACAGTGCATGCACCTTTCAGAAGTGTGGGTGACTTGCAACGGTGTTAGCGCGAGCGTGTAACTAGGTCGCGGGTTCGACAACTTCAGCCAAGGCTGTTTAATCAGTGGTTCTCAGTCACTTTATGCGCGTTTTCTCTGATACATTTCTAAACTTCTATACTAGACAACGTTTTATACTTTCTGGGCTTCGTTTTTCATGCGATTCGCTCTTCTTTCTTTTTTTTGTCGATGCATATTTCATTTTTTTTTTCAACTTCCATTCGTAAAAATTATATAACCGGCCTGGATTTTCATGCTTTTGTGTGTTATCGTACTTTGAGAACGAGTTAAACATGTATCCCCTTGATTCCGTTGATTAACTCATTTTTTTGTATTCGATTAACAATTGCGTTCACTGCATAATAGTCGTTTCGATGATCTTGCTCGGTGGTTGCTTGATATGGTCATCTGACTTTTAATTTTATTATTATTTTTATTCGTGTTATGATTGATCTAAAGTTTATCACGTGACTAGAACAAGATGTTACAAATTCACGAGATATGTAATTTTTCAGTAATGAAATATGAAATAAAAATGAGGAAACGAAATTAAACATGTTTTTAACAAAGTATTAAGTTAATAAATATGATGATGGGAACAATTTTATTCAAAAAGTTCGGGACAAAAGTATCTGGCTGTAGTGTTAGACGCAAATTAAAGAAGTATAATCGGTTTGTTATTGAAAAATTGAAGCAAAAAGTCGACTAGAATATGAACAATTAATTTAAACAAAGGCAATTAGAAGCTGGAAATGGTTAGATGAGAAAAATTAATGTAATTAAAATGGAAAGAAATGTAATGTAAGCAAAGCGGATACAAAATTCAAGAATGATATAAAAAAGATATATTTTCTTTTCGTTCTTCAGAATGGAAATAAGTAAATTCTGATGAAAAAAAAATCGATGAATTTTTACGTTTTTTTTTTTGCATTGTTTTGGTAAACAATTTGTATGTCAAAATGCATTAAGATTGCTAGAGTAAAGGCGCAACGCACGTAATTATTCTGGTTTATTATAATTTGATATAAATTAAAAATAGATTGATGTTTACCTATTATTAATACCACCTTTTTAATTTTTATAGTTTACCTCTCGCTGGATGAAATGTTTACGAAAAGTATGTTATTGAGAAAATCGTTTACCTGCAACAGAAAAGAAGAACAGTAATTAGTTATAAGTTTGGCAGAAGGATTAAAATATTAAGTTTGATCGAAAGTGACATCTCAAATTATAAATACGCAACTTGTTATTAATTCTAAAGTTATATTTTAGATTCAAAGTTGGATATAAGGTTTCATGGAAATAGATGTATCAAAGTTGATTTTTCTCAATTACAAATGGTCTTTTGTTTAATTAGGTTACTTTTTTTTCTGTTCGATCGTCCATCAAGTTCTTTGACACCTTAATTGCAGCAAGCATTTTAGTTGCATTGGATGCGATCGTGCTCTGACAGCTCGTCGATTTGTCACGGTAACTAAGTCATTCAAATCGAATCAAATCGCTGAACCATTTGAAATAAATAAAAACGTAAATAAACATTGTTTCTAGCTGTTAGTTTTTTTGTTGAAAAACAACGCAGGGTCTGGTGTATCTAACACAATCGAGGTCCATTTATTGATATCGTTTTTACAGTTTTATATTGATATTGCCTTCCAAATAAAGACCTATTTTTCACGTTTTAATTGCATTTTCAGTTATTAAGTTATAAAAGTTGTGAAACAATAAATAAATGTAAATGAATGGTCCCTATTTTGGAACTTGACATAAATTCCCTCGGTTAATAAATTGTTGCATGGCAAAATTTGAAATTTCAACAGAATTTTACATGTTGAAAGTTTCTCAAGTAGCGAAAATATTTGTTTTTCATCATCTCTCATTTTTGTCAAACGATATTTGTTTGACCACGTAAACAAGAATCGTTTCAATTTGTATAATTATTGTCGAATGAGTTCGATATATTGAAAGACTTAATTAAAACAGTGTCGGCTGGCTACGCGTATAGTATTTCCTTGATTTGTTTGATTCATTCACAAACCTTCGGCGAGTGATCAGTTGTACACTAGCGATTTTGTCGAAACGGCAACAGGAAGAAAAAAATTGTGATCGAATAAAGCGCCGAGCGGGAAGCTCTAAGCTCTAAATTGAGCTTGAAATGCAAACGTGGCGATGAAATGAAAACTTTCTATCGATGAGACGCGGGGCTATTGGTCATTGCACTTCGGTCGATCCGAGATACGCGCATCCTCGGGTAAATATGCGTGCTATATGTAAACGCACGCGCACGTGTATATTTATATACACGCACATTATATATAAGAGCTGCGCCTAGAACATCATTTTAATAGCATAGCACATATAATATGATTTATACATGATGCACGATAGCGGGCTAACGTATATCCAGCAGTGGGAGGATTACATCATCTTGAACTGTAGTTCACTTTAGTAATCAATAATCCACGTCTTTCTTTTTTGCTTACGTCATCCTGTCAGAGAATCGCTCGAAACCGGTAGTGCAATGCACGCCTACATCGCGAATTCATTTTAAATTAATCAAATTTCTTGCTAACGATACTGCTCTCTGTGCTTCAAGCCCGCCAGCTACTGTCAAGTCCTCAAATCAGACCAGTCCTCAAAAGAAGTTCACTTTCAGATTCGTCGGCACCCTCCGTTTATGGATCCATCAACAGTGCAACTTCTGTTACAAAATAATCGACACAGAATAATAATTAACAAGTTGAAAGAGAAAAAAAAATTTATCTCGTTGAAAATTAAAAATTTTGTGATCAATTTTATGTCATTGCTTGTTTTTAAGAGGATTTATAAATGCGCGTCAAACTTTCACTTATTTTTCTTTCAAATGGGGGAACAAATTTTCATCAATAAATTTGAAAATAAGTTATAAATAGATGTAATCTAAATATGGACGCCGGAGCACTGTATCGTATTAGGATCGACAAGGCGACGATCCTTTCCAATTAATTATCGTTAGATTCAACCGTGATCGATAAAGTTTTTTTTCGCGTGTCTATGAATTTGGGCATAGACCATCGCACATCCAATCCGGTGTGGTAAAAAAAAAACTAACAAAAAAAAACAAAAAAATGATGCAGCATAAATTTTGAATGATAAATGCAACGCGGAATCCTCAATGATCCAAATATCTGGCGCTGAAAAACAGGTTGGTAGATGCGCCATGACTATGTGGATCTATTTTTGAATAGCAAATGTTTCACTCGGACAGCCTGCTGAAATGGACAATTTTTCATACCATAACAGTTTGACGAGGAGTATCCGCGTAAACAAACGCCGGTACGATAAGACAATTGTGCGCAAGACTTTTAGTTACGTTGAAAAAAAATGATTTCACAAACGACATTGATATGGCGAATAAGAGGGACGAAGAGCCTCTGGCGCACTTATCATAACATCAGCATGCCTACCTGCATCCATCTATATTTCAAAGAGTTGGGTTCGCGCATTTAGATGCGTGCCGTTGGTGCACGTGTCTGTGCGTGTGTCACGTCTATGAGAGAGCGAGGCTAGATGCGTTCTACCATGGAGAATGAATGGAAAACAGTGGCAACGCCGCATAGATTCGTGATTGCAACGATGAAAATCCTGAACGATAATGGGATTTGTCGGCTCAATCAGCCGGCTAGTCTAGACGAACAATTACAGGCCATGTTTCTCAAGTTTATCATGTTTATTACAAACTTGCTCATAAATGTTTGACACACGTCAAGACAACTTGTAATAATAATTCTCAAATTTGTGTCAATTTTTACCGAACTGTTTCATAAAGCAGTGATAAAATGACAATTTGATAGAAATTATCGAACTGTTTGGTAAAAATTCTACCCAATTTTATAATTTTAAAAAATATTTGGCAACGTCGAAAGGCCCGTCTATTTTTATTTTATGTTTTTTATGTGAAATTTTCTTTGTAAATATTTTCCGGTGGGTGGGATTTGAGCTCGGATCCCTGTGCACTCGAAAGCCTATCCCGAGTCCCTGAGCCATTGGTCTTCTTTGTAAATTGTAATGTAAGAAGGTCTATATAAATTGCGTTTCAAAACCTAACCTAAAAGTTTGTTTGTGTTGCCTGCGCGTTGATATACAGCGCACATTTTTATCAAACACTTGAGTAAAATTTCTAAAACTCTAAATAATTTTAAATAAAACGCCAACAAAGTAGGCGTTTTATCACTGCTTTATGGTACAGTGTGGTAAAAATTCACAAAAATTTGAGAATTATTATTACAAATTTACTTGCCGTGCATGATTCAACAATTTTTTTCAGAGAGTATCCTCAAAATCTAAATAAATAAGAATCCAACAGGCGAGGTAAGTTTTGTTTATCTGCAAAAGTTTTGATTTGGCTAATTTCGTTTGGACGGTCACTAACGAAACATAATTTTGCTTCTGTTTAAAATAAATAACAAATTCAACTTGTAGTTTCAGGATGACATATTCTGCATCTAATTAGTCGGTGCATCTAGCTTTCAATAAAATTACTTTTATTGATTTTACAACAATTCGTATTAACATTCAACTGATATTAATATAAAAATACATAAAAATATTATTAAAGTGCCGTGTAATGGAAATTAAATATCAGAGAATGAAAAAATTATAAAAGAATATAGTTTGTTTAAAATCATTATGCTCTAATAGCTTAGCATGTATCTCAAAAGTCACACCGATTGCTTTTGTTATTATACTCTGTTATTCATACTTTATGGATTTTAAGTTATGCTTTTTGATTCATAACTGCAGTAAAAAGTAAAAGTGTACGTTTAGTTAACGGTTAGATGGATATTAAATAATAGTTATGTTGCAGTGTAACATTGTGTGCGCCGATGACTGTGCAGCCAGCGGAGTGAATGCCTGCGAGGACTCCGGGTTACGCGTAACACCGAGCTTCAAAATTTACAATAATATTAAAATGCCTAACATGGACATTAGAAATTCCAGATCTCCGTGTTTTCAAGCGACACCTTTTTTTTTTTGGTCGCGTGCATTTCACACCCAGAAACATTTCGCCTGTCGAAAAGCAACGCCCACGTCCTTTCGTGTGACCAACCGAAACTATTTCCATTCCGTTATTCGCCTTAGTTTATTAATGTAACATCAGATATTGTATAAATGCAAATGCAAGTACAACCCCGCGCGGTCGCTGAGAATAACGTCGGACAACGATTCCCGTTCAAATTCCTTCAACTCATTACGCGCATACTGCACTGTGCCTTATTGCAAATACGTCGCGCGTTTTCTTTCTTTATTCCATATACCGAATAATACATGCATTCATTCACCGATTATTTATAATTGCCGCACACACCGTCCAATGTTAAAATTTTTTTTCATTTCGTCATGTGTATACGCGCGGGAATGAATTAATGGGACAATTTTTATTATTTCATACCTCTGACGTGCATTAAGTTATGACACTTGGAATTCAAGACTTTCTTACATGTTCAAATCACATTTTTTTTTGTTCTTGTCTTTTCTTTTTCCTTTTTTTATTTTTTTTAGAATACTGAATAGTTTAGCTATGCAAATTTCATTCAACATAATTATGACGAACAAAACGACATGAGACAAAATGGAAAAAGCATCATGACAACTTTCTATAAGTTGGATCTTTTTTATTTCAATCTTTGAAAAAAAAAAAAAAACAAATTTTTTTTGTCGTGTTCATCTTTTTTTTCAGTCCGCCATTTTTTTTTGTATATGAAATAGGAATATTGAAAGTTTTTCTAGAGAAAAGATTCAAGTCAATCAAAAGCTGGCTCGGTATCAATGACAAAGATACACGACAAGTAGCATAGAATGCTGATCAAACTTGCTTTTCACCTCTCAAGGGCTCCAGCGTAAAATTTACAATTGTTACCTTCAGGAGCTCGGAAAACACTTGGACTCGGCACGCGGAGAGTCTAACAAATTGCGTCGCTTTAACTGTGCTCGTAAAATATCACGCATGATGATTACACCATTACGATCATATGATAAGTCCATTTAATCATCGTGCCGAGTTGGGCGTAGCAGAAATTCAATTAGAACACGAATTCCTTCGCGTTTGTCAATAATGAAACTGATTGAAATGGTTTTCGTAGCGAATAGTTATAAAACGCGAAGGTTATAAAATGAGCAATGACATTACGGGGTATCGTTTTTAACGCTTGAAAAGAGCCGACGCCAAGGACTGACCGGATCAGTGACCGACGTGAAAGTTGAAAAAAAAAGCTAAGGTCATAAACGAAAACATTTTAGACGTTTTACATTTTCGTGATTACGAGCGTGCTTACACGGACTAACTTATTCGTGTCGTACGCGAATATTGTTTGCGCAAGGGATCCGGTGATTCACTTTGCAAAACGCAATTTCGTAATGTAGATGTAATAATTGTCATGCCGGCGTTCATTTTAATTTCGTCGACAAAAAGCCATTTTTCTTTTCTTACTTTTTATTTTTATTTTTTATTATTTCTACACCTCTTTTTGTAATTAAATTAAATTTAAATGCACGGGATAACTCAAAAACTTTCACGTTTCGCAAATTTTTTTTTATTCTCGCTTGAATATTATTATTATTCAATTTATCGTTTGGTATATACAGTTGTTTTGTATTCAGAACGTTCGTTACAAGCAAATCAACGAAATAATAAAATCGTTATGAGATCGTGATTCAGCATCGGGAATTCATTTGAGGATCGCCTTTGTAAAAAGGCAGTCTGACATCACGTAGCCTCTTACTACTATCAAAGAAGGTCGGCAGTGAAAAAAAAAAATTTTCTTCACTCGTTGCATGTTCTAAACAACTGAAGTGTCGAAAAATTTTGTTAATGTCTTTTGTGTTCATTTACAACTCTAATTATATTGGCTGGCTGCTAAAAATTTTATAGTTGAAATCGTGCATATAGGATTGTGGAAAAAAAAGTCTCGTTGGCAATACGAATCATGATGTCCTTATTGTTCAATCGAACGAATGATTGTAAACAAAAAAAACGTTGTCGAGCGTTCGCAAACGGAATTCACTCAAACTAATCTCAAGTTGGAACTGATGCAGAAATTGTTGAATTCAAAGTGGACACAACATTTGAAGATTTTCATTTTGCAAAATTCATCTCGTATTTCAAATTAGTCTAGAGGAAAAAATTGTATTACAATTGTTTTCATTCGTTAATGAAATTTGATTGTTTACAACGTTATTATCATGAAATATAGTAGGTTTCTGTGTAGCACACGCCGGCGAACGCTCTAACGCGACAGCTGATATTTCCGATTCGCCGACAGTTAATTTCGAACGGAACACCATCGAAACCAGAATTCAAACAGATGGGAATGATAAAAATCACAACTAAATGCCAATTTGATTCTTTCAAAAAAAAAAAAAAACAAAAACAAAAACAAAAATATATATAAATAGCGCCTATTCATTAAAGACCTGTGCAATTCTGTATGCATACATTTTCTTTCTTGTATGATGCACTTTGTAAAGATAAAAAGAAAAAAATGTATCTCAGAACACTGGAGGTACAAAACATAAATTCGGCATGAGATTCGCCCACGTCACGAGATCTTTTTTACTACAAGCCGAATTCGGTAAAAGTCTCAAGTTTTGTCTCTCCGGACTAAAAATAAGGGAAAAGTACATGAATTAACTCGATGACAGGCAACGTAAACTACTATGCTTTGATGACGGTTTTCTTGGTTGCACAGAAAGAGAGCGAGAGAGATGAGAGAGAAGAGGCAACGAGTATTCAAAGGGTACACGTGTAGGTGTATTGATGTTTCGGCGACACAGGCTTGAGCCGCACGGCCTGTTATCGATCTGGCCAAGCAGCGCGTAACTCCACGCTCGGCAAGCACACCCTCCCCTCTTGAGCAGCCTCGTGATCTATCCTTCCACTTGCCTCGCCCTCAACGTTGAAGCTCCACTTCATCCCCTTCCAGCAGAACCTCTGCAACCCTTCCCCAAACCTCACCCCTTATACTCTCTAAGGCTGTTTCAAGCCTCCGGTAAATATCACACCCGAACGAGAATGTCTGCAAATGCCGCAAGCATGAGGAATGATACATTATGGTGGTTTCATCTTTCCAGCTGCTCCTTTTTTTCCCTTCTCTTCCCACAAACCATCATTGTGACCAGTTTCCAACTTCCCTTTCTTTTACTTTTACCTTTTTCAACTAAAACTCAACTTGCTATAAATTCAAATCTGAAAAATCAAAATAAATAAATAAATAAATAAATAAATAAAAATAAAAATGCCCGAATTGTTGTATACTTTTCCAGGAAATATAATGATGGACAATTGCTTTTAGTGGCAGCGAATGTTTTATAGGAAATGCAATGCTGCAAAACAGAGAGTTCAAGTTGTACCAAAGTCCTGTGCATTAATTAGAAAATCGTCTGAGGTGCCACAATTGAGTTAAGGTTTTTTCGTCATTTTTTACTCTTGTACAAGCACAAGACGAGTATTCGAAAGTAGCTGACTTGCAGAACGTGCGATTGTCACGGTTCTTTCGCAGTTATTAGGCTCTCGTCTCTGTGCTGACTACACGATGACATCGCATAGATCCGCGAGGCTGGGCTGCAAAGCTCATCTTTGCACTGTTGTTAATTTTTTGCTTTGGACGATACTGTTTTCGCAGCTCGTTTTCTGATAGCGGGTTGCTGATAAGGGACGCACATTGTGCATCCATATTCAAAGCAGTCTCTCTCTCTCTCTCTCTCGATTCGCATGCTTGCGACTGACAAGAATATATAGGTAACGGAGAATATATTAGGCTTGTTAAAGTTATCAAGTGGATGGTTGCATAATGCGAGTAACGGTATACAGGGGAGTATTCAGGATTGATTCCTCTGAGATGTCATTTTTCAAAATAATCAATCTTTATTTAAACAATTTCAAAGGTGCACAATTTTCTTTAATTTTTCAAGTTTTTTTTTTCTGTTTCTTTCAAAAATAGATTATCTGATGAAAAGTTGTCAAAACTTTTCGAACAAATCAAAAACAGAATTCTTTCATTATTTTTTCTAGCCTGCGAGAGGAAAGTTTTAGTCGCTCTCTTGAGAGTGGTTTTGTTTTCGAGAGAAATTTGAATACGCATGATTGACTAGAAGCGACAAAAACACCACCGAAAATAGAAAATTATTATCAAGCATCAATACATAATGCGGAATCGTGGGAGTGAAATGCAAAGCTATTTTCTACCGGGCTGCGATAGACAATGCGTTATCTGAGCGTACCGCAGAATTTTCCGAACCAAGACCTAGTTTCGATTGCGACGCAATAGTCTTGTTATAGACGGAAGAGTAAGGAATCCATAAGAGGAGAGGAAAATGATATGCATCCCTTGCAAAAAAATGTAACTTATTTTGTCTGCACGTGATATTGCTCAAACTTTCATAAGATTTGTAAATGTTTCCACAAAATATGTATTAGGTGAAATACAAATGAAAAAAAAAAGTCTGAATAAGTCATGAATATAGTGATGAATTTAACATTTTTTTCATTTCCAACTGACTTTCGTGTGAAAAACAAGTCGCCATAACTAGGCAGTCATTTATTATTGACAATTATTTTTTGTTAAAAAAAAGAAACATTTCTGTCAACTTTAACGGAGAAACAGTTTCCCATCCAATTAGGAAATTTACGTTGCAAAATGAGCGATATTTCCCAATACCCTATTCTATTGGGATTTAATGAGATCTTTTAACACTGGTACATAAACAATCAGCGAGTTATAACTGCGAGTGGAGAAGGAAATTAAAGTTTTACCTAGACGAATCAGATTGAAACGCGCCTATTGAATCTGCACACATGCAAGAACCTCAATTCGGTATGAATTTTGGTACAAAAAATATTTGGAACTTTTTTTTTTTAAGAAAGTGAAAGTGCCTGCATTTGTGCGAGTCACCTCGAGAGTTCATTGATACCATAAGTTCGATTTCACGAACCGGTTCAGAATTGTTTATTACGAAATCGTGTTGCGTTTTCGACTTCAATCAGCCGTACGCATATCACTTTTTAAATTTTTAATTTACCTTGGTTCCTCCTCAACAACTCTCGGTTTCAGAACTTACAAAAAAAAAACAGTTTATTTTAAAATTCTATGTTTTTTCTTTTCCAAAAGTGTTTAAACATCTAAATATAGGAGTACCCCATGACGGAAACTTGAGACCAATAGTACTTGAGGCGATTTGCTTAAGGGATTTTAATGTACTGAATACCAAAGGTCTAGAGGATAATGAGCTACCACCTTTTAAGATCATTGTTGTTTTTATTAATAAATTAACGAACATCATTTGCTTTTGCTTTGAACTTGCAAAAAATGGATACATTTGGTTTATTTCTGGAATTCCTTTCGTTTTTCATACTTGAATTGAAACGTTTGTGAATGTTAGTAATTGGCAGGACATGTTTGTTAAATTGGTTCTTGTTAATTTTTTACCTTTTATGCTTCCAGAAGATGTATGTGGAGTTTGTGTCGCGTGTGGTGTTAAAGGAAGTGGAGATCCAGACGAAGTTGCGGAATGTTCCAACTTGGAAGTCACCGCACTCCACATTTCGAACATATTGAACGCCGTGGTGACGATTTTTGACGCAACTTTTGCTTAACAAAAAGTGCGCATATGACCAGCTTTTTGTTGATCACATGACAAGTACTGTCGGCTGACTTTGTTCAAACATAGATAATGATTTCCCTTTACAACAGCGTGGCAGTAACGAGGGCTTAGTGTTGCATCTCTCCAACTATTCCAAATTCGAATTCCAGCCACAGAATCACACACTTATGTTTGTAACACCTGCAAAATTCATTTTCTTCTTTGCAACTGGTTTGCAAAAGAGTTTCGCTTGGATTGACGTTCGTTCGTTGTTGTTTTTTTTTGTTCATTTTTTTTACCCATTTCGCCATTACAATGGTGTTTTGTTCTTTTTTTTTGTTTTGGTTTCATAAAATTTTATGACTAATAAAAATGGTAATTGAAATTAAAGTCAACAACTCCTAAGCGCGCTTTGAACGCGACGTTGGAGAAGAATCGCACAGTTGCGTGATTCTTGCTCAACGTGAGAACCACTGCTTATTATTTAATTTACGTATATATCAGTGTTATTAGAGTTTCTCCGGGAGACTATAGTTTATCCCATAATCATTCCTATTGCGTAAGTAGATGTTATTTTTTTTTCTTCAAATGTCTTTGGCTTATGTGTCACTATTTTAGACAAAAGACTAACTTTTGTTCAAACTTTCTTTTTTTTCTCGAAAACGTATTTGAATTTTTTGTTTTCAGTCAAGCTTTTAAATTTGGAGGATTCTTAATGGACACGTTTTTTAGATATCAACAGCTGCAAATGCATTTACTTGAAAGGAAAGATTTCTTTTTTTTTCTCTCTTTTTTTCCTCTTTCTCTTTTTTTATCGAATCACCGCGTTGGTAAAAAAAGACCGGGATGACTTGAACGTAATATATAAATATAAATACATATAGATCTATAGAACGGGAGTCGTTGTGTTGACAAGTAGTGTAGAGCTGGAAGTAACTGAACGTAATAATAGAGTGCCGATGACGTTGTTAATGGTGTAACACTAAAAGTGGGGCAGCGCCCTCAAGCGACTTTGAAGCGAATGCATGTTTTTTTCCCTTTTTCCATGACCGAGAATCAGCGTTAATTAACATCTATGCAAATTGAAAATCATACCCGAATTGAAAAACCATACCACTGGCAAATCAAATTTCGTCTTCCCCTAGAGAACCTGATCGTTGATTCATAAAATCCGGATCGCAGTAACATATTGGTGAGAAATTTTTTTTTCATTTTGAAGTTCGGTCCGATGCTTGGGGGTAAAAAGTATAGAAAGAGATGGAATAAAGTATAAAAAATGGCAAAGTGCAGCGGGAGGAAAACTAGAAAAATGGTCGGCAAAACCCGGAAAAAAAGGTAAAAAATATCGCAATCGATTTTGAGCAGAGGCACAGAGTGAAAAGCTCGCCGGTCGATAACGTGCCTACCAACCAGTAGCCGTAGAGGTTTCCCTTTAAGCCTGCGGCATTGCGAGCACGAAGCTTGTCGAGGGGAACCGCACTTTGCTATCGAGCGAACCTCGCTTGCAAGCACAGCGGTGCGACCAAATGGTATGACTTCTAGACCAAAATTCACTCCGAAGTAGATTCGACAAAATACGCCTATTTTTGTTCCCAACAGTTCTCTATACGATTCATCAACCCAACCTCTATGACAAAACTTTGACATTTAAATAAAAAAAAAAAAAATACGATTAAAATGAAACGTATCACATTTTAATTTCTTGTTATCAATTGAAATTCATTTTCTATTCAATTCAAACAAAAAGAGAAAGAAAAAAAGACTTTAAATTGGTTCTTAATCGTTATTTGATGTTCGATGATATACTCTTTAGAAGATTTTCCTTTTCATTCCAGTTTCATTCTTTTTTTTGTTTGATTTTTTCAAACTTTGTTGTTTTTATCCGTTCCTGTTGAGTGGATTAAAAAGTGAGTTATTTTACAAAAAAAAAAAAAAAAAGAAAAAAAAAGGAAAAAACGAGGGAGTAAGTTTGCAAAATAAAGAGTAATGAAACGAGCAAGGATTGGGCGTACGGTCTAGATTCAAAGTCCTACTAGCCCAGAGCAGTAGTGCCTTTTCATTCGACCGGTGTTATACATATGCAAATTCGCGCGACCGTACGCACTTGCAGTAAGTTCATTCGACACTATCCACGTGCAACTGTATCGCGCCTTGTATCGCGCCTAGTTCCTGGCACATTTTGCACCTTTAATTTGTATCATCACTTGTGATTTATTAATTTCCATTGACACCAAGATTAATTGAATTCAATAAAAAAAAAAAGTGGAAAGAAAAAAAAGTGCGATTACAAAATTATTTAATGAAATTCATCCAATCGAATAATCTAAATTCATATAGATAAAGCACCGAATGGCCTACTGCAAATATTCAAGTGTAAGAAATTATTTCATCTTGATAATCGGCGACTTATTTGATGAGTATTGATTATATAATGTACAAGATAACTTTCAGTGATTGATTTCATATTTTTCAGCTCAATGAATCTTGATAGTTTTTGTTATAATGAAAGCTTCCATCGGCTACGAAATTAATTTTCCCCTCCAAAAAAAAAAAAAAAAAAAATGAAATAGATTCTCTAAATTATTTATTAATTTCAAAAAAAAAAAAGTCGATAATCACAATTTTTTATATAACGAAAACAAAAGTTTTGTATAAAAGAGAAATTTGGGCAAACCTATGAAATTTGAAATGAAATTTAAAATGAAAATATTTGATGACATAACTTAGATTGATCGAGAGTTTTTGCACTCAAAGGGATTGATTGTTGGATAATGCGATAATCCCTCATCTGATAACGTGTCGTTTAATTTGTAGTTGAAAATTATGAATAGTTTATGAGGAGAGAAATAGGATACATTGTGCAGAATCTAAGTATGAACTTTAGATATACGTATACTAGCTAAATAGACTGTTGGAAAGAGTACTATAGTATAGTTTGTAGTGAGAGAACGGAGTATGAATTATTTTCGCCGAGGGGGCATCGCATCCTATGTAGGTCGTGTACAACGCGTAGCAGTTGCTCTAGTACAACTACTGCGCTATGTAAAAATCGTTTTTTGCAATCACGTTTGTTTACCTGTCCATCTTGCCCCGGTCCCACTAATTTCTCCTTCTCACAATCACGAAAATACCCCCAAATCGTTAACCAAAAAAATTGAATTAAAAATATTTAATTTAAGAAGAAAACAAAAGTACCGTCCATTTGTATGTGAGTATTTGCATTAATCATTAACACACTGCAAGTGGACACTCAAAGGTGAATGAAATTTTAATCAAATAATGAAAGGATTGTATTTATAAATAATAATTAAATTTATGCATCTATGAATGGACAACTCAACAGTATTAGATTGTATCTTGGGAGCTGAATTTCAAATCTTTCTCAATTGTTCATTGAAATTTGTTGTTCACCATTTTAATTATATATCGTAATTGAAACTGTGTTTATGACATAATGGAACTATAAATAAACTCGCTATAGCACGTCTTAATGTTGTCCCGACGAAAACGCTATTTGATTGTGACAAAATGCTATTCAAACCGATTACCTGCACAACGTATTGTCTCAACCTCAACCGAACAATATGTGAAAAGACGTCAAAAATATTTTCAGACATAAATCACAACGTGAAAAATTATTTTTCATTTAATTCAACTGGTCGGCAAGTATTGACAAATGAAGGAATCCGACTTGGAATGATTGGTGATAAACTGAGTGTTTACATTATTATAACCTCAACGTATTTGCGATGGATAGATGAACACCAACACATTCATATTATTGCAAAGTTATTCAGCTATTGGCTGAGCTCACACCAATGACGAGTTTCAACTTACAAAAGATAGCCGGTTAATTTTTATTTAATTACTGGCAAAGCCAACGTGAAAGAGAAATTTCCATATCTCAACAATTAATTGTTTATCTCATTGCGAAATGAAAAAAAAAAGAAAAAAAAATTATTGAATTGAGCATTAAGGAAAAGTAACAAGATTCGATTGGTCGATGTCGATTAAAATTTTAGCTAGTTTTCACCGGCTTGAAATGCGATATTAAAAGTCGTCAAATATATTTTTGTCCAATTAATGAGTATGCATCTTAAATGGCTATTTGATATCAGTCAAGTATTATTAATAAAAATCCATTCTATCGAACACTTTTAAGCGTGTACTGAATGATAGTATAGAAAAAATTCTTCAAACTTTTCAGACTGAATTTCTTCATAAATTATAAGGAAATGGCAATTTTTGGTCATTTTTTTTCCCCCGTTAGATTTTGTCAAAGGTTTGTTGTTTTGAATGATAAATTTCGCCTAGATAAAAAACAAACGTTGCGTCAATCCAAGATAACTCTCTTGTCCCTATAATCATCCCTGCCCTCGCACGAAATCATCTGCTGTGCCAGAAAACACACCGTTCGATCACGTAACTCCATTCTTCTTCTGAGATCACAATACACTTGTTTAACAATTAAAACCTTCTATGTTTAAAACTTTGTATAACTCAACAACAATACGTGTCGTGAATGTCGAAAATGAAAAATCACAGACTATCGATGCCACCACTAAAATAATAATAATTCCTCGGGATCGATGGCACACCTCTTAGCACGCTTGAGAATTCACTTTCACTTGGGTATATCACTTTGCGTACGTAACTCCGTCTAAGTCGAAATCCGTAACAATTGACAACACACGAAAATTTTTGACATCCAAAGTGTCGTCGTTGCCACTTTCTCCGCCGCCACCTTCCCCGCCCCCGCCGCCTTCAGCGCCGCTGTCGTCTTCCTCTTTCATTCCTTCCGATGAATTGCCATGAAAACAATCCACACCATTGGTTCAAACGAATTCCAATTTCATGTGACAATCCGGCGGCCGGGAGTTGCGAGTCAGCTTCGCGCGATTACACCGAAAATAACGCGATCGAGTCCGGCCGGGTCGCGGGTACAAAGAGCCAACTTCCGGTGGTTGTTAGAAAAATGAGTTGCGTGCAACCGGTACACCGGTTCGACTGACAGCCGGTTCTCGGGTTGTCATTCGCGCAACCGTGGCTTCGTGCTGACTGGTGCGGCGCAAGACCAGAAAGTCCCCACTACGGCGCCACCAGAAAGAGAAAGATACGAAGAAAAGAGATGGCAGCACGTCTAGCGGGGGTGGGGTGTCATCGACCAGGGGGGTGGGGATGTAAGAAGAATCACAATTGAAAAAAGAAAAGCGACCCAGAGGAAGCACCGAGCCTCATATCGCAGGGGTTGCGAGGTCGCTGCAGGACCCAATCAAACGTCAATTCTCAACGCGGCTTATCAAAATAGCCACCCGAATCCAGTCGCCAGCATTCAGGTCTCGTTTTTTTTTTTTTTTTATTATTCTTGTCGAATTATTTATACCGGATATAACAAAATGTTAACGTCAAAGTTAATGAATTATGCAATTAAATTTTATGCTGTCCATGATCAAACTGGTGGACAAAATTTGCGGTCGTTGTTTGATTACCGTAATTCGGTTGAACACAGAAAAGTCTGAGCTTTTTAAATTCGTGATTAGGTACATCTTTCTAAAAGTTGATTTTTTAATTTAACAATTTTCCAATAACAAAAACAGGCAATTAAACAAATTGTTTGATAGATTTTAAATTTCCAAGGGCCCAATCTTTGCTTATGTAAATGAAAAATCGTGTGCGAACTTTAGTGAACTGTTTTGAAAACCGAGGATGTTGCGTCAAAAAAAGCCGAAGCCTAAAGGGTTGCTCGCTGTTTGATCAACGGGTACGCCGCAAAATATGAAATTGCTCTGACAAGACTGAAAGAAATGAAAATACTTTTCATAAAAAAAAAAAAAGATCGGACAAGATTATAAAGAATAGTTTTTTTTAGAAAAAAAAAAAAAAAAAAAACAAATCACACAGAGAATTTTTCAAAATCCAACGAAACTGCAAAATTATAATCTCTAACGTCGTCATTCGGGGATGAATTATTCCTTCTGTTTCGGAAATTTATTACTCCCGCGATAGAATTTGTCAAAGCAACTTTATTCGCTCGAAATAACGATTTCCGTTGGGTCACATGACAGGGGTACTTTTTTTTTCTCTCTCTCCAACGGAACCGAAATTTTTGGCCCGCCGTAATAATACACCGCATTTGTACCGTAAGATCGTTTGTTCGGACAAGTATATGTTCACCTCGGGGGTATGTAGTGGGTGGAACCCGGAAGCAAGGTGGTTCAGTAAAAAAAACTTACGGATAATAAATACAAGTAAAGCATATTGATAAAACACACCATACACGAGTACCGTTAGGGTTTTTTTTGTGCGCAACCCAGGTAATGACTATCAATGACTTATAGAAAATTCACGACAGAACAAGATTGTTTCCAATCAGATCGGGCGATACAGAAAGATACGCCGATGGATCTGAGAACATTGAGAAGTGTGAGAAATTTTGCTGAACGAAAAGTAAAATGATATATTATCGCGATTAAAAAGCTAATTAACATTTGATTGGAAATATAAAGTACCGAGATTGTTCATGGATCGTAAAAATAAAGTCGCAGCACTTTTGCATCGGTCTCCGATAAACGCGGAAAATCCGATTCGTATGTATAATAAGAGAAGAACGTTGGCATTGGATCCGATACACCGCCTGCGGAGGTCATTCGCACTTTATATTTAGATAAATAATATACACTATAAAAAAGCACGTGTTTGCGGATTTTTTGGAGTACGCAAAAATTCATACTCCGCTTTTTCGAAAACATTTTCGAAACAATTTCAACTTTGACAATTCGAATTTGCAATTTCATCTTTACATTTTTGTTTTTAAATTTGCGGAAAATAAAATGTACTCTTTTTTTTCTTTTTGTACAATGGAGAATTTCGTGATTTTTTTTTTCAAGTTTGGAATGTCGTTTTTTTTTGGTATTTCGGTTTATTTTGTTGTTCATTTTCATTGCACCATTCAAACGAGTTATAGGGTATTCCTGTCGGATTTTCGGCAGATTACAGTTATCTCTGCGCCGTAATGTCAATGACCTACCTTTTTCGACTAAACGATTATGTGGTGTCTTCATCAATGTTGTGTGCAGCGCTATCGTTTGAGCTAATATTAATGATCGTTGCATTATACCATGCAGACATTTGCGATTAAGTTTCACATATTTTTCCATGCAATCATTTTCGAACGGTTATTCTGTCAATTTAAATGCAAATTTTCAATCAAGTAAAAAGTGTATAATCACAAAAACATATTTGGCAAATTAAAAACCGACAGGTTACAAATTATGCATCATCGAAATCACATTAAATGTCGCTGCTTTGAAATTCATCTCGTTTTTAAGAAACTTGAGAGATGTTTTTGAAGATGTTTTTTTTTCAATGGAGAGAAAAAAGAGTCCACGTAAAAGTTTGTTCTTATGTGTACCGTGGACGATAAGTTACAGAAAATGATTATATAGTTTATCAGCTGTTTCTTTGGTTTGCAGTTGTTAGATTTCGAAAACTGAGGTCATTCACCGGAGTGCTCGGCAGTATAACCAGACAGTTGCTGATGTCTGAAACTATAAACGGAAATGCGGAACTTAATCTCGACGATTCAAGTATTCGGCTGCTACTCGCAAATTTAATTATCAGATTCTTTTCTTGTCAAGGTCGTTCAACTAGGGTGACATACCATTAACGCAACTGTTTGAACGTAAATCAACTAATTATATTTCTTTTTTTTTTCGCAACAAGAAAATAACAAAATGATTCATCATTTATAATTAAAATCAAGATTCATTTTAACAAGCATTTTCAACTCCGAGATAAAATCTAGTTGAAAAATAGTTTCAGAAAACGTTCTTATAGTTTGAAAAATTGTGTGCCATGTTTTTTTGTTTTTTTTTCTTATCGTTATTTTCTTTTGTTTTGTTTATTTATGTTCTCGACGGTGATAAAAATTGGAAGAGTAGGAAAATCGTGTATTCTCGATCGGAGAATCGGAATCGCGCGGAGAAAAAGGTCAACGTGCACAGGCATTGACCTCGTCTTACAAAGATGTAAATTCATTGTGAGGAGACGAATATCTTGGTAGTGTGTACACACCATACAAACGTTAGCCGCACACCTCGGGTCAACGCACCGATAAAATTCTCGATTATTCGTTCAATCGCATATTACACGCGAGGCGAGAGTGTGCGTGCTCTAGTGCATGCCCGCGTGCCTATATGGCGACGTCCAATATACTATTGAGTAATAACGCCACGACAAATCATTATGATACTTCTTCACGCTTACGCAATGGACTCCGATCTTACTTCAAAGCTCGCGAACGACCGCTGAACCGGCCAAAAAAGTGCCTCGTTATGCGAGCACGCTTTCGAAACGATGGAAAGTTGTTTGTTCAAAATATTCAATTTATGTGACATTTCGATTTATCGCCGTCTCAATAAACGCGCTTATTAATAGAACAATTATAAACCTTTCATATATTTATATTCATTTTTCATTTGTTCTTGTCCATTTTCTTTCTCATTTTCTTCCAACTTATCGCCTTGTAATCTTTATAGTTTTCATTTTTCTGTCCCATCCATTAAATTAAAACAATTGATTATTCCTCGCGCAATCCCGACAGGTTTTTTTTTCTTTCTTTCTTGTCTTTCATTTTTTATTTTATTTTTATATGTACTTTTTATTAAATGTATAAAACTTGATTGCAGATAAAAAATGTTGGTTAATTGAAAAAAAAAGGATTATTTTCAATGCGCGTACAAATGATGAACGAGTCGTAATATTTTGAACGCGAAAGAATTGTTAATCACGATCATTGAATTTAAATTCGTATTGCCAAAAAAAATCCCCGGTATTGCGGTGTGGCAGTTGCGCAATTCGTGAAAGCTGCGACTCTTCTCTTTTTTTTTTTTTTTGTAATTTGTAAGCCTCGGTCGACAATTTGTTGATTAAAGAATAAAAAAGGAAAATTCAATAAAACTAATAATCGTCATCGACGGGAATGAAATTTGTTAAATTGAATGACAAAATTGTGTACCGTAAAGAGAACGTGGTGATTCGATTTCGTCGGCTCTGTTTTATTTTTAATTCGCCCGACCATAAAATTGAATCGGAGTGTAATTTTGTTTAAAACGAAGAATCGTGTTTGTGCCTCGCCTTTTTTTTTTCGTCGTGCCAAACAATCGCGACGGATTTTTTGTACCGGTTCATACAAGCGAATTACCTGCCAGTAATTCTGCGATGACTTCTCTTCTGCACCAAGGTATGGTGTGGTTCAAATGAACAGGGTAAGAGTATATTTAGTTGAATTGGAATCCAGCCAGACTCATCAACGAAAATGAAATCTAGGTCTCTAACTACCCTGCCGTTTGGTTGACGGTAACATATTTTTACGCACTCGACCAATTTTGTTTCGAATTTCATTTCTTTCATTTTCAAATGTTTTTAAACTCTACAATTATTTGGTTAGAGCGCGAATTTGTTCTTTTTTTCTTCGCAAATAATTTTTGTTCTTTCTCCTTTAAAATTTCAGTTCTGCCAAATCGGAAACTTCAGGTTTGGGATGAAATAGTCTCTTTTCGACTTTCTTTTCCAGTTTGAGAGCGAGGAATAGAAAAATTGTCTTGCGCGCGTGGAACGCGCGCAGCTGAAAGGGATAAAGAGACGAGTTGAAAAACAAAGCGAGAGAAAATGTGCGCGATGAATAAAAACAGCCGAATGAATTGCGTCAGTCAATACCGCGGGACAACTGCTTGCTTCGATTTTGCATGCCTCGAGTTAGTAAATATTATTTTCAAAGCGCCTCTCTGTATTTCCAGGCGGAAACACTGGAACTATCTCATTGTGTACACCTCGAGCATTGTGCAATGAGTTTTCCAACTAGTACACATCCGTCATACGTACGCTTTGCAAATGCAATCGTCTGCACGGAATGAATCCTGCACTCTCCTCTCTTCGGTTGTGTCTGTGTCCGTGCAGTCATTGCGCCATTGTACGAATACATATTGCCCTTTCTATTGCCGAATGATGACTCGTGACACCTCAACGGTATCATCATTATTTAGCTTTTAACATAACAATGAGCAACGTTTGATATCAATATGATAACATACTTTTCAAACAAAACCTCACCGCTCACGAATTATACCTTTTTATTTTTATTTCGATCTCCAATTCAAATGAGGAGGTTGCTTTTCAATGCACAAATTTGTACCATGAAAAATTCCTTATCTGAGCTAGAAATTTTCATTCACCAAAAGTCATTTGCAAATTAAAAAGTGTGCCACAAGATATACAATGTAAACATTTTTGTTTGTGTTTTTTAATTAAAAGATCATTGTTCAAACAATTTTGTTATACATTTTTATTTATTTATTGAATTTATTTATTGAAAAAAATCACATGCAAATTAGCCCTTATTTTTTTTTATCCATTTTTATTCTCTCCTTCAATTTTTTGAAAGTCAATTGTTTTGTTAAATTAAAAATGTGTATTTTAGAACTTTGTGTCTTTTTGTCTTTGTGTACAGCGATTGATTTTTTTATTCTATTCAGGATGTGTAAAAGCACTTAAGTCTTGAAATAGACAGGAAAAGGGTTCAAAAAAAAAATGAAATCAGAAAAGACTTTTTACAATGAAGACAAATTTAAAATTTTTATTTATATTATCAATAGAGCAAGGAAATGCGTTCAAATAAAGAATGAATAAAAGTTAACGGTGCTGTTATACCTGTTGAGCGAGCTCGCATTACAACAAAAACATCTCTGGATTATAATTCCGGTAATGCGATATCGAACATCTACTCACCCTAAGTTAGACCATCTTTTGGATCCCTCTTAGGATACAAAACTAAGATTTCTGTATAACAGCTCAGACTTACCTGAAAACGGAAAAAAAGCAATTAGACAATGAATCCCAAAAAAAAAACTCCGACATATTCAATCTCAAAAATGTTTTTGATCAAAAATTTTAGTAATTGAAAAAAAATTACTTTCTCAATTTACTTTCTGTTTTTTTTTTTTTTTTTTAATTATGGCAATTATTTTGCAAACTGCGATTTTGAATTCAAATGAGTTCAATCAAAAATAAGTGATTGCATGCCGAGCAAAGTCTAACCCTATGTGAACCGACCAAACAAGTATGTTTTTTCGCAGGTGTGAAAAAATTCATTGCCGTGACATGCACGTCGGGCCGGCGCACTAGCGGCTTGGTAACCATTTAAAGAAGTTTGCTGCATTTTTTAAGCGAACGGAAAAACCGCGTGCGAAGAGCCAGAAGACGTGCAAAAATAAACGCCGATCTTAATTCGTTTGCACGGGAAACGAAGAGAAAGATAAAACAATAATTATTCGTCCTTACTACCAAACACGGATAAACCGCGAAGAAGTACTTTCCATCCTGACCTACATTCGCCGAGTGCGTCGTTCGCTACACTCACCGACCCTGAGATTCTTTCAGTGTGTTGCTCGCTCCACGAGTGTACACTCGACAACTCGTTCGCTCGTTTTGCAAGGCAAAACTCTTTTTCCACCAAAAATTTTCATCTCTCAATTTCATTATCTGTCCCCCATCGGATAGATTTTTCCCTCTTCATCTTTGCAACTGATGCAACGAGGGAGATAAAAAAAAAAGTTACAAAGTGTCCCTGCTGCCGGTCGCAAGTTTTTATTTCAAATCCCCTCTTACGCTTGCTGTTGCCACACTGAGAAAACTCATTTTTACCATTTGGTCTTTACCGTTTTACCATTTCAAATTGCACATTAACTGTCTGGAGAGAAAATTTACTTTTTTTTCTAGTCGTTTGAGTAAAATTAAACCAAGGAGACAGGAAACTTTAATTTTTTTTTTCTTAAACTATGATTTGGAATAATAATTAACGAGATGTATACGGTGCATGGAGAGTCAGTTTTGGTTGTTTGGATGAAGGAAAGATATATAATTGACACGAGATTGTCGAAAGACGATTCAAACTGGACAGGAGTCAAAATGTTAATCAAACAATATGAGTGAAAGTTTGAAATATTGATGAATCGAAGGCGTATCTCCTGATGTTGGCGCATGCATAACAGATTTTGTGGTAGAATATAAGAAACAGTTGAGATTTCGAGAGCTTCGCACACACATGCGAGCCTTGAACGGTATAATCTTGTTACAAGTGTTTGGGAGACCATTCTAACGTAAGAAGTGATTGTTGTCGACATTACGATGTTGCAATGGGAAGTCTTGTCTCTCGCAACCGGCGTTGTTTCGCTTCGACACAACAAGAGCTCTAGCGCGTCATAGTCAAGAGAATTGAAAAAAAAAAAAAAAAACGCTGGAAGAAGCCAGCTTGTAACTCTATTCAACACGAAGACAACAAAAATCCTTTTACTAAAATCGTAGGGCTCTTGAACGAATTTGGATCGGTTGACATTATTTTTCAAAACTTGTTTATATTGAAAAATAAAATAAACAAACAATAACAAAAATTTTCTGTTTTTCTTCAACCATTTTTGTTTTTAATGTTTTATACCCAGATCTATTATTTGAAAAGTTGCAAAAATGTATTATTATTTTTTTTTTAATTCGAAATCCAACTTTTTGATCGTTTGAAAAACCGTTTTATTTTGATATATTTGAGTAGATATTTTTGATATTTGTTTTGTCACTTTTTATATTGTTTTATCATTCGCTAAAACTCGCGTGGTAAGGAAGAAATTATCAGTGACTCTGCTAGTAACAGTGAGCATGAATCGGTCAAGAGAACCTTCTCTTTTGCGGTGCAATGGGTAATGCAGCGCCATCTCGAAGCAGCTGTACGAAACTCTACGAGAAAAATCGACCTTGCAAGGTTGTGGGCCATCGAACTATACTCTGTATAGGGTGTAAATATGTGAATTGTTCCAGAGTGGGGACTCAAAACACGGAAATAGATGTGCAACTTATTCCATTGACATGTAACATCTTGAGTTATTCATTTTGTAGGATGTTTATTTTTGTCCCTAAGATGAAAAGATCGACCGAAACTGAATGAAGAGGAATCGAAAGATGAAAGAAAAAAAATGAAAATTGAAAAATGCTGATGTAAAAAAAGACGACAAAAGATGGCGCAAATTAAAATAAATTTTAATAATATAATTTTCATTTTCAAATCCCTTCCATCTGCTTCACCAATTTATTTAACATCTGATATTTTAGCCAACCGTGGACTTTTTTATGGTCTTTGGAAAATGATCGTTTTCAATTTTCCACGATCGTTAAGTTTTTATTAATGGACATTTCGCTCAAAGCAATAAATATTCCGCCGTATCCATCATAATTACACCCTGACACTCAAAATCGAATAACTGTATGGATAATTTAAAACTCATCAGGCGTTTAATAAACAATTCTGATATCAAATTTCACCGACATTTTTTTCGCCAACTTCAAAAGAATTTCACCGAAACCAAATTTCAACCCGTCAATATTTATAAACGCGACGCATGACAGCAATGAAACATAAATTCAAATCAGTGTACCCGAAAACAAAATTGCTCGCAGTTGTTACACCAAAGGGACGTTTTCTTAATTTTTCTCATACGCTCATTGTTGCACTTGGACATCCAAATATGTTTTAAAGGATTCGTAAAAACAGCTCAACCGAAAGGGGGGAGGAGGGGCTCTTAATTAAATAACATGTTTGGCAAACAAACAAGAAGCGCGCGGAAAGACGCTGAATTACAAAGCTTAAAAAAGTCCAATTATCTTGATCCATTTGAAATAAAACATCTTAAGCGAACGGTATTTTGCTTTTAATTGTAACGTGAAGCGAAATTCGCTGAAAATTGGCGCGTATCTGTGTGCCTCGCGGCAGCGCCTCCAGAGAGGTACCCGAGAGAGGGGCAAGACGGCACAAAGTGCCGTAAACTTGGCGCATTATATTACACAAGTATAGTCTGGCGGCGGAGAGTAAAAAAGGGCCAACAAAGGCACGGTGGGGGCTGGTTCGGCGATCAGCCGAGTCAAGCGAATCGAGCCGAGGTACGTGCTAAGACACGTGATACCAACATAGAAGTAACGGTGTTTGGTAACCGCGTCAGAGCCGATAGTAGCGGTACTCCGCACCGATCCGTTACTTGACCGACAGATCCGCTAGCACGAACGCCAGCCGTTCGCATGTTTCTGTCCCGCTGTAATCCCAGGTTATAGGTGCAATATTACCATAAGCGTTCCACCTATACGTTTAATCAAACTGTTTATTTATAAGCCTTAAGTTAATCGCGCTATTGTTATACTTGTAATTGTTGGTGTACCATTTGTATTATTTATCAATGGAATCAAGCTCGGGTTACGGCCAACGGTAAATCAATGTCACGTAAATTTGTTCAACAAATTTGTCCACAAAATTTGTCCGTCCGTCGGGGGTTAAACCATTTTTGTATTTCTTCGTAAAAGTGCGATTAGGAGTTTATTTAGAATGGTTTAGGAAAAGAACAAGATTTGAAACAGTTTTATCGAACTTGTTTTGTTTTGATAGCGACAGATTTGGAAACAAGTTTGGGCCCACAGGTTCATGAAATTATTCCGGAGATTTTTCTTCTGAAGGTGTTTTAAGATTGAGGGATCGTATTATGTTGTAAGATTTTTTCGGTATTGTATTACAACACTGCACGATGTAAATAACCATTTTAAGAATTACAAATTTAGAATTTCGAACAGGAAATTGCATTGCTGATGTACATTGAATTTTTTTACTGGTTTCTTTTTTCTGTTTCGTTTTTTGTGTAAAAGAATTCGGTTAACAAAATAAAACTTTTCAAAGAGGTTGGTTGATTTTGAGTTCGCGAACTCTAAGTCGCCCAAACTTTAGATTAGTTTGTGTACAAACAACAAGGACGTTTTTTCTTTGAAAAGAAAATTATTATTCCAAACTGGTACTTCCCAAAATACTATGCATCAGATATACAGGATGCTTTCAGAACACTCTCATCGCGTAAATGTTATTTCTATAGCAAAAGGGACATAACAGTTCATTAAAATTCCACCTTGGTACTTTTAATTATGGTAACTTTGGAATTTCGTATACATTTTCAGACCTTTTCTCTCGCCGCTGAATTGAGTTGGTCAGTTTTTGTCAGAATATAAGAACTCATAATGAAAGATGGGAAAAAATTTTTTTTTCTTTTAATGCAGCGTTAATTATTTTTCAGAATTAGGAAATTTAAAACCACAAGTTTTATACATATACCAATTTGAAATAAACTCTTTTTTCAACTTTGTTTTCTCTTATTTAACAAAATGTTAATGACGAAATAATTTGTATGGTACAGGTTTGTTCCAAAACGGAATGATATTAAACGACAGGGCGGTCGAACGTAATATTTATTTAAGAATGCATGGACATTATTATTCCGATCGTGCGTTCCCAAAAAAAAACCCTACGCACCGAGCATGAAACATTCATATGGTTATCTCCTCATCAATTACAAGCCATGGGACACCTCCCTAAATTGAAATTCCATTTCGGTATCTCAATATAAGTTGTAATCTTTTGAACATTGTACATATTTTTTTCGACCTTTCTTACGCATCAACATTGACCTGGTCAGGTTCTTTTAACTTCAAAATAATTTGTTCTATAGTCAGTTTTGTGCAAAATAATAAACAAACAAAAAAAACAAAAACAAGTGAAAAACAATGTGATCTAAAACAAATAACGATTTGTTTTGTATATTTGACCGATGTTTACCAAGCAGACTCTCAAAATAGTGTGTGAATCTTTTTTATTAGTCGTTGACGCTTCGGCACCAAGTTTCGAGTCCGTAATCATTGTTAAAAAATAATATAGATAAAACCATTCTCAATATCATAGGTGTCGAAAATAACCTTGTCAGTCATTGACTGTTTACATATTTCTGTTTGACATATTGACTCGTGTCAAGTTTTTTTCAAATAAATAAAATTCAAATTGTCAAAGGTTATTGGAGTCAGCATTGTTAAAATAGTTTTTTTTTGTGACATTTGACTTGCAACAATAAAAAATAATAACGATTTGTATAAATTTATGAATATTGTTACTCTTATGTAGACGTTATCAGTTTTATATGAATAAATAAATAAATAAAAACTTGAAGGATGGTTTTCGATGAAACTTTTGGCATGACCGAAAATGTTCAAGTGCAAAACCGGTACCTGTTCCGGTAATCGGCGGTGACGCGACTTGCGAGCTGCTTATATCCGGAGGTTGCGTTGTTGTCTGCTGCTGCGGCTGCTGTTGCTGCGGACTATTCGTAGCAACGGCGGATGGGCTTCCCGCGTTTTCCGCCATTTTTCAATCAACTTCTGACGGCTCAAAACACACAACACAGCGGCATATCTCAGGCCTCGAGTTCAATCACAAGAATAAAAGAACAAGGAAGAGACAGTTCTAAATCTTTGTTGCAAAGTTCAAAAGCTACTTTCTGTTTACAAACTAATTTGCAGTGCTGCGAGTCGTCGTACAACTATCCTTAAATACGAATGCGTGGAAGATACATCTGAATATCCAAGTTTTACTTTGAAGTTTCATTTCTTAAGCTTTCCGCTACTTGCTTTATAGATGGCGCTAAGTATTTACAATTTTGCTATGTTTCTGAAGTAAGATATTATATATCGAGTCTCAAACTTGGAGCTTCTAGCGATGGAGAATTGTCTAACGTTATTGCGTCAAGTTGAAAATTTATTTCTGTCTTTTCCTTTGAGGACTTCATTCTTGTTTTTGCCTTCTTCTACGAGTCACTCAGTTTTTCGTACACTTTTTCGTTCGGCCGAAAAAAACTGCGCGCAGAGTCTCCTGCAATGATATTATAATTCCTGAACAAAACTCCGGGAAGATGGTGATAGCTTTTTCTTATAATTCCTTGCCGAGAACGAATCAAGATTTTATACAGCGAAGTGAAGGAAGTACGCGCGGCATCGTGGGAAATTGATTAATCTCAATTAGCATAAACTCGCCAATCGGCGTGCGAAATTTAGCCAAAGCTAGAGTCTCGACCTTAGCTAGGTAAGCGGCGTTAATGGCGGTGGAGTGCGGAAACGAAGCCCAGGCTGAAGAGTCAATAGGTCAGTGGGGTTCGTCCATTGCTATACGTTCATTTTCTGAACACACATTTTTAGCCGCGTTCAACTCGATGTATCAAAATACCCCACGATTTTATACTCGGTTATATTTCACTAATTCCGGAAGGCTCATCTCCAGAGATCAAAATCAAAAATGGAGGCTGTCGGAACTCTCCACCTTGAGCTTGGTTATGATTATTCCACTGATTTAAAATTTAGCACCGGGGCCGGAATTTAAATTTTTCTTTAACTAAAATTATCAACTCTCCCTTTGTTGAAAATTTAAGATGGTTTTTGAAAGGCCAAGAGAAATCGTCGGGAGGAAAAGAGGTCAAGTTTGCGAGTTCAGAAAAGAAGGGAGGTTCATTGAAAAATAGAAAAATCTATCGGAATCGTATAAAACGTCCCGGAGTCTTGTTCAACATAATCCAAGGAAATCCCTGCAAGCTCCGATACGTTGTATTGATTTCCTCCGTTGCAAGATACTCGCGGATTTCAGACAGGCACATTTTCTCACCGCAAATTCGTTCAACTACGTCAAAATCGTGACACTCTCGGCACAGCACAACTTTTGACGACGTGATTTTTGAACGTTCACCGATATGCGATCGCTCGGGTCAGTCTGAGCTTTCAAGTTTTGCCTCTCAAGTTCAACTTGGCAGTCGCGAATTGAACACAACTTTTCACTTTTGAACTCGTCGTCTCATTTGTGAAGGCCAGTATCACCTGCGCGTCAACTTTGCACGGCAATCAACTTCGAATTGGAATCCCTTTCTCAAAAAATGCAAGGTCGGTGTTACTGACGTTTCGTTTCGGTGGTGCACTTATGGAAAACGTTATCGCCGGGCTTGCACAACGCTCCACCAGATGGCGCCCTGCGACGCTCGGCGTCGCGACACCCCAGGCCACGTTACACACGGAGAACCTCGAGCTTTATCGAACGTATTACTATTTGTTTGGGCATCCTGCCTTTTTTTTTGAAAAAAAAATTTTTTTTACAAAATTTCATTCAACGAGCATCAACTGTTGATAAAAACTCCCAAGAGGGTTCAAACATGCCAGAGAATTTTTTTTGGTGAAATTTATTAATTTTGGATGTTCAATTGGATTTAAAAAATTGCTGCAACCTGAACGACAAAAAGTTATCGTAAATGAGAAGGGGCGATTTTGTTATAATGTTACGATGAGAAAGAATTTCTATAGGATTAATCTCGCCTGATTTAGCATGACGTTGATAGTAAATTCACACAGCATTAACGAGGAAATAATACAATAATATGTAAGAAAGAGGGTCAGAAGGGTTGTGATATCGAAAGTGAGAGTGCTCTCGAGGGGTGGAACATTTCTAAAACGACCTTATTTCGAGCCCTAAATTGCACTTTTCCGATTCCCAGATTAATCTCCATTTTTTGCAACCCTTCAATTGCGCTCCGAAAATTGCCATCAACTGATTTTTTTTTTTTTTTTTTTATGTAAAAACAAAAATGTTCATTGTCATTATTCATGACGGAGTTAATTTTTTTTCCTCCAGACAAAAAAAAGATAATTGACATTTCTTGTGCAAAGTTCATGCGAGCCCTTTCGAGCACGAAAAAGTGCACCTACGGTGGAACAAAAAAGTCATAATTCAGCAGTTATCATATCGTTTTGTGTGACGTAGGTTATGCACGGAGTTCAAAGTGTGGAAAGGCCCTCGGTGGTGGTTCGAACATGCGCGCTGACGTTGGAAGCTCGAACCTCTTCGATCCAGAGGACCCCCTCCCCCCACCCCGCGTCCTGCTGGCGTTTAATGTTGCTGCGATCCACAATGCATACGAGATCGCGCACTATGCTGGAGCTTGCATGGATTATACTATATATCTTATTTCTGCGCACGCGTTATCTTGCTTTACCGTTTCGAAATCTCACACTCCGTAATAATAATCATAACGTTCTAACCCTGCATGAAAAATTTAGTAGGAAAAAAAATTCCATCTGATTGCATTTTGTATCCTGAAAGTTAAATGTACCACTTTTTTTAATTCATCTGTGACGTCGGTTAGATTGAGGAAACATTTTTCAATATTCGAACCGGTCCACTTTTATGCTGAAAGTTTTGCATTTGGCACGATTTTAAAAAGGAAAGAAAGACTTTTGATTTGCTTGTTGTTTACAAATTTGGTATTAGATAAAGGTATAAATTTGGAGACAGGTGTGAAAGATGGGACCCAGGCACGTCTCACTGCAATAATTTTCAACTGGCGAACTGTTATTGATTTATTTGCCGTCAATTTTTTCTTGATTGCAAACAGATTGGCGAACTTTGTTGATTGCCCATTTGAGTTGACGTACTTCCGAACCGGTATTCGTAACTGTACTGCATTAAACAATTCCTCAAAGCAAGCACGGCTGCTTAAGTCACGTGCACGAAATCTCGATAAACAACACTTATCTCAACGTATATAAGCTGCTGAGAATTCGGTCTCACTTTGCATGTAAGTTCGAGCAGTCAGATAATGTATTTCAAACAATTTTTCACCGCCTTATTATAATTCCTGGCCAATGAAATCAGTAGCTCGGCGGCAAAAACAAAGACCTCCATTTCCACCAAATCTCAAGAAATTTTTATTTATTAAAATATTCAAAAAACGATTTCGACTTTTATCTCATAGCCCGGAAATTTCAAGAATTTAATTTTTTGTACTTAAAGGATGGAGTTAATCACTCTTAAAAATCTTTTTCTTCGAGCGAAAAATCCAAATTTAAGATATTTTAGTTTTTAGTTTACCTCTTTCCAAGGATATTTTTGTTAACATCTATTTTGATCATTTTTCAGAGTGAAATCTAAACGAGATTAATTACGAGGGATTTTGATTTATTAATTTATATTTTTGTTTATAAAAGAAAGAAATTAATTGCTCCGTCGGTGGTAGAGGGACGCAAAAAAAGCTCTTCGGCATGAACAAAATCGAAATGTCATTCCCGTTATTAAACTTCATCTCAGAAACGAGTCTTGAACGCGGGAACTCGCGGAGGTCGCAGTCGGGCGTAAAAGGTCTTGACCGCGCATACAGTTCACTGTTTGTAGCACATAATGGAGGGATAGCGGAGCTCTCTAGGCTCAGTTACGATCACGTAATGTAGGCTCGTCAGCGAATGTACCGCAAGTTACCAGTTACGTCATCGCACGGGACTTGATTCTTGTTTGCACTGAAAGGAACGGGTCCGTGGAACGAAACGCCGGGGAGGGGATCGAGAAAACGATAAAGCCGGAGAGGCCCGCGAGAGAGAAAGGATTCGCGGGGAGAACCAAGTGAGACGAGGAGAGGCGCTGGGGAAGAGAAAAAGAGAAAAGAGCCATGATGAAGAAAGGCAAGGCAACTCCCGAAGACAACGCTGAAGAAACTCTAGGTCACCCGGTCGTCGCGAGTTCGATTACCTCTTCGCGCTTAAACAATTGCGGTATCGCGCGCGGCGCCTCTGACCACGAGCACATTTTTCGTCCCGCGATTGTATTTCGTCTATCCCTTTTCTTTCTTAATTTGTCTGTTTCGCCGCGATTGCCCGGCACTTTTCGGTCGACCAAAAATTCATGACTCGATCGTTAACATTTGAACACCAAAGTGCCGTTTGCAGGGGGAAAAAAATGAGAAAAACGTTTCATTCGGCCCGCCACAAGTCGCGGCATTCTCACAGATTCCGAACAATGATGAACTTAACAATCAAAAATTTTTCGCAATTCTCACAGCGGCTCGCGGATATCACTCGTGTATCGGGAAAACGAAAACATTTTCAACGGATAATTTAGTCGGGCGACCAACTGAGATATGATTTTTGATAGCGTTCGTTGAAATAAACTTTACCGATGTTCAAAGATGGAATACAAATTTTGTAGGGGTTCTTAATTTCGAACATAAGAGTCGGCGTCATTCCCTCGAGTCTGTAAATTGAAGAGATGAAATAATAAGAGAGATGAATACGCGGCAATGCTGAGTGTGCATTCGTTTTACAATAATACGTAGCGGTAAATTGCTTAGGCCACTGCTCGCTTGTCTACATACGCGCACGTCTGTTGTACATTGTAACTTTAACGAAGCCACGCGTGCCCACGTCCAGGTTAAAGATTAATTTTGTTATTCATATTTCAGACGTGTACAAAAAATTTATTTATTTTTTTTTTTTTCAGAAAAACCGCGAAACAGTTATGCTTAATATTCATTTGGCAAATAGGAATAACTCGACATTTTAGCGTGCTTGTACTGATGTAAGAAACATTTTGCAGTCTTTTGAAAATTGCATTTGCATAATAATTATGCATATGGATATTATGAATATTTACAAAGCGCGTTTTGTTTTCATTTTACTTTTTGATTTGTTCGATTCAACTGTTTAGGTGAAATTTAGAAGTTGAAATAGGAAAATGGGAATAAAAAAGCTGCACCCAGAGTCGCGACAATGAAGTAGTCAAGCAGAATAAATCCCAAGCCGCTAGCGAATACAGTTATATGATCCCGGACTTACTTCTAGGAGACTAGCGTATCAGCTCGCAACCAGGATGCGAATCGAAGAAGTGTAGCTTCTTAGCTCCGCGTTATCTAGCTGTGCCAGGCAATATAAAAGATTAACGACATTACCAAGTCTTTACACCATTCTGCTTTATGTCTTACATACAACATTTGTTTTTAATCCCAACGTACCTATTGCTCTCAACAGTCAAACCAAATTTACTAGTGCAATTTTCTCGGTTTCAACTTTTTATGAACGTCTGGAAACATGATACTCTTAATGCGCATGAAATGCTTTCTTCCAAATTAGTACATTTTCACATGGAAGTTATAGAAGGCCAAATGCGTAACTGAATTTCATTCCAGAATACTTTTACGGTCCCACAATTTTGATTTTTGATGGCATTCCAATCTGACTTGTCGATGGCCACGTTTTAATGATCATTACAAAGTTGTAAAAATATCAATTTTTTATTTAAACTATTTATTGAACACTTTTCCGTAAAGAAAAACATGATTGCTTTTGAATTTCGTGTAACAAGATTTTGTTTTTCATTGCTTGTTATTTGGTAAACAATAATTAAATGTAAGGTTAATCGATTAATGATAAATGATTTGATGATAATCAATGGGAACTGAAAATTAATATTTTTAATGATAGTAAGAATCATTCACGCGTACAACAGAGCCGATCTCGCGTGTCTACCTTGACCATGCTGTTGGAAGCAGAGGCAGTTACTTTGTGTTACATCACACGCTGAACCAGGTTCAGCAGTCGCAAGTGCATTCATGCATTTAGAGCCCGATACACGTGACTTACTACATCATTAGTGTTTTAATAACATTCCTTCATTTTTTCAACTACATTCTTACATTTTTTTTTCGATTCTTATGCAAACCATTATTTATATTACAAAATATAGTAATACGGACACTGCTATACTTTCATCTAGATATTTATGTCAAAACAGAAAAACGAAAGCCGAAATCAATTTTGTTGACATTTAATATAAAACTGTTTTAAATGTTTGGACAAATTTTTGAACAGTTTTTAAAAATGTCTCATCATTAAAAGATGTCTTATCATTTTACTTATTTATCATAGATCATAGAAAAATTAATATCAAAATGTTGACGAAAATTGACGCAATCTTTAAAAGGCTATCTTTATATGTACTGGAAAGTTTGAATTTAAGCTAAAATATCAGATGTTTTTTTTTTAGGTGAAAGCGAAAGTAAATAATACTATTCCGTTAGGTTATCGAATGTAAGGCGATAAATACAATGAACACGCTTGACGAGGTGTTTGACCTCAAGATTTCGAGATTTTCAGAGCGACGTTCGACGTTGCCCAATAGATATTGAATATAAATGATTCTCAAAACTCAAATGCATTCCCACCTATCACGGCAGGTTGCGTTGAATCAACAAAACTCTTCGTTTTCAAAGGCTGTATTAGGTATGCACTTTTACAGACCATTTTGAATAATAATATCTTAATTCGAGACGTAATTGATGTGACGTAACCTTTTTGAAATGCTTCTTTTCGTATGATGATTCGAACGATTTCTCTCTCAATTTTTGTTTCGTTTTCTATGATCTCGAATTGCGCAATAAAAAAAGATCGGTTCAAAATCAACCGCGAGGAAAATTATCGTGACGTCGAGATATATTTCCCATGACAAATTTGGAAATATTATATTGACTGATAAGTTGTATCGATAAATTGTAATCGCCGAAATTAACTTCTCTTTATCCATTATCGACATTAATTAAAACTCCAATTGAATGCTATAATGACTTGGAAAACAATTTTAATGTAGATTTTAATATAGATGATTATTCAAATTGGTGAAAAAAAACCTCAGTTAATCATTGATGTTTTTTAGTTTTCAAAAACTGCAATTCATCGAAGGGATGAATGAACAAAAGTTGATCCTTGATTTATCTGTTCACTTTTGTTTTATATTTTTTACATTCTTTATTGTTCAAATTAAAAAAAAAACAATTGAACTTTTAAAATTTGCATAGTTTATATAGAGTACAGAAGAAATGATGTTTCAGAGACATAAGTTGATTTCTCGTTGAGGTAAATAAATAATAATTAATACACTTTTATTATTCAGAGATGCATGCCATATAAATAGAACAGATCGACTACGTCAGTTGCACGATTAATATTATAGCAGCTACGGTAAAGAACGTCCCGGTACGTCCGAAAGAACGTGATAATTGTTATGCAAAGCTAGATGTACTCTATTGTAGGTTATTGACATAATCCAAACATGCAATTGAGAACTTTGTTTCTGATACTAACGCTGGAAAAGGTCCATCGATAGATTCACGCTTGGGATTTGTAAGTCATGTAAGGCAGTTTGACCAGGTAGACAACTGTTCGCCACGTGGTGACGGGGTCATCGCCCGAACAAGCCCTTCCCTAAAGTCTTTGTGGCTCGGTGTTTCGTAATAGCCACCCGTCGTTCGGCTCAAAGACCTCCTCGCTCGACTCTAGGCGTTTTTTTTTTTTTTGACTTTCGGCTAGACACTTTGCATTCGACAGCAGCTTCCAAATTGTGCACGAACCACCGCGATATTTCCAATTAATTAGTTCTCAACTATTTCCAAGAGCAACAAAATATCCATTTACAAGCAAACAGATTTTTATCACAAGAATTTTAATTCGCTTGATTAACAATCTTGCCAAATTGTTGAACGAACTTTCAATTTTGATTATTTTTAATGCACATTTGGTAGATCTGATTCAAGTTTACATTTGTTTAAATATTAATATTTGTTAATGTATTAATGGTTTATTGACCTTACGGTATTTAAATTAACAAATTAAAGATAAATAATAAATGACAAAAAATGGAAAATTTGGAAGGTTGTGGTTGAAAGGTCAATAAAATTGGTACTTACATATTGAGCTGCACAATAACAATTGTGTTTGATCGTTTTCAAAAAATTGCTTACATTATCGTTATTCAAGACTTTCTAGGACAACGTCCTTCAGCATTCGATACACGATACTTTGTGATAATGAAGTGCACGTCGGCACGTTCCGGAATTATAGTTCAAAGATTGTGACGACCATGACTTTGAACTGGATGCCACGTAAAATGGAACGTAATTCGAATTCGACTTTTTTTGTCTTTATTTATTTTTTCGTATTTAAAAAAATTTTTTTTTCGGTAGGAAATTACGAAACAGATGCACTTTTCGCGTCAAAAGAAAACACGAGAAAAGCCGGGCTGTCAGAGGAAATTTTTTCCAACCATTGTTCGGGTGTTTCTGAAAAAGATGAGATGAAAAGAAAATTCACACAGAAGAAAATGTGCCGTTAGAAAAGAAAAAAAAATGAGGGGAGAGAAAAAAAAGGAAATTCATCTTCAGGACTGACCTTGGCTTGAGAAATGGAAAAACTGGTACGGATTTAGTCACGTTTGGAAGAAAAAAAAAATAAGTGAGCGAGTTTGAAGACGCATTAAAAAATCATAAGAGTATGGGAAAGAGACATAAAAGATGAGAGATACCACGAATGACGAGCAGCACCTGCGGTCAATGACTTTGACTTAACGAGTGCTTTGTACCAGTATAGTTGACGTAAAAACGGACAAGCGCATAAATCGAACATACTCGGAGATTGACATTGTAGACACATCAAACGCCAGCAGGTTTATTTTCATTTTGTTTCGTGATTGCCTTTTCTTGTTGCCCAACACCAACTTCACCTCCAATCTTATTGCTTCAAAATTTGTCTTTCGAACAATGAAGAAAAAAAAGTTTGTCCTTATAACAATAAATGAAAATCCATTAAAATGTCATTTTCAATTGTTCAAATTCAAGATTTCTGTCAACAAAAATTATTATTATAAATAAAACAATCACGTCGGATTGGAAGTTTCGAAACAATGTAAACAACAAAAATGAAACTGCGCCCTGTAGCTGTACATCATCAAGAACAACTTTTTTTTAGTTGTATCATATTACCCCTTGTTCGCTGAGCCCATAAATACTAGCTCATTAGGAAAGAATGCCCACATGAAATTGTTTTCAGGACCATGTTTAAATGCTTGATTTAAATTTCGTTAACCAAAGCTAACTTGCAAGAGTCAAGAATGACTCAATGTTGATAATGATGCGAAGCGAGAGCGACGAAGATGGAGGCAAAAATTTTGTGATGACAATGTCCTTGGTGCAAAAAATAAAGTATCCAGGCAAACAAAGGATTTTGCAAAAGATTACGTAGTTCTCCTATTAAGGAACATATTAGTGCAGGATTCAGGATTTAGTCGTGCTATTAAAAGGCAAGGGTAAGTTTAAAGTTGAAGAATCGTGTGGTGAATTGATTGTATTGGTGGTTTTATAGACTTTACAATTGAGCATCGAAAAATTTTTCGTACAGTGCCAAATAAGAAACAGCTGGTAAGTTGAATGAAGAGTCAGCAAGTTGAGCGCGAGTTCAATGACTGGGAGTGAGTTGCTTCGAGGATGGTGCATGGACACGTCTTCACAAGACGGTATAATCGTATTCGTTAATGCATTATAAAATATATTAGTCGAATCCTCGCCGTCAGGTGAGCTCGTCTAACTTAACAATTAGTTACACTGAACTAATTTTTCAGCCATTGATATAATTTCGAGTCGTTTTGCGGCAATCCCAACATGCGTCATCATGACGATGCGACAATTGGCCAAAAAATTGTTTCAATTTCACTTAAATTAATTGTAAATTAAACATTTATTTAAATACAATTATCCAAGTTGTTTTCACTGTTCGACTTTCACAGTTAATGAATATTTTGAAAAATTTTTCATGACGCATTACTTACATGTTAATTAAATTTTTTTTTAAGAAAAACAATAACTATTAAAATAGATTTGGAAAATCTCGAAGTTTCACTCGAAATATTTCAAAAGCATATCAACTGAATCATATCAGATATAAATTATTAACATTTATTTGACGTGAATTGTGTAAAAAAATGATCTTTTATTTGTGCCCTGTGATAAAGTTAGGATTTAGAAATATACAATTGTTGGCTCGAAGCAAGATAAGAGATGCACGAATGCTCGTAGGAAATAATAAAAATAACCTATGTGAGATAGTTCTAAATTTTTCATAATCACTTGCGAAATGAATTTGCACTCGCGCGATCGCACGCATTTGAGGACATTTTTCACATGATAAGCATCAATTATTTATTTATGAAGCACACACAGCATTATGATGAAAATCTCAGACCTCATTTTTTATTAAAATGTAAATAAAAAAAAGAATTGCAACAGACCTCTTTTTTTCGCAGGTACGGGAAGTGAAGTTTACTTTGACTAATGGCCAAATTTTGCATCGAAAATTTTTTGATTTATTCAATCACGTATTTTGCAAGTATGATTTTCACCGGGCCAAGAAAATATGCAATTACAGTTTCATTTCGGAGATATATACGGCGCAACTTGACATGCACGAGACGCTCTTTAGGAGCGATTCACGTCGCCGTAAAAGTAAGAATGTTGAAATTTGAAACGGTGCGCCGTCTTCGTGGGCCAGGCCGAAGACCGGCCCTTCAAAACGACCGGTTGTGTTGTAACGGTACTTCAGCTTGTAATTTGGATATCTGCTTATGGACTTCCGGCATTCTGGTCCCACCGACTCACAATATTTTTTTATTAATTTTAAACATTTTTTAAAACATCCTTTAACATTTAAATTTCATAAAACCTTTTTTACAACGATTCCATTACATTCTATTACATTCTATTACATCTAGTTCAAATTTTAGTTCAAATTTATTCTAGTACAAGTTCTTTACTGACTTTTTAATCCAAATGTTGTCAACTTTCTTATTTTTTTTTATTTTGTCTACTTTATTAGTTTTTTTTTGTTTTTTATCAATATCCCCGCATTCCAAACATAAAATCCTAACAATCTTGATCGTACGAGATAAGAGAAACTGTGTACATATACATACTGTTAATTGTTACGAGTTATTTTCTATGTAAATCGTTATTTTTCTATGGATCAGGATCACAAGTATCGTTAGCATGTTGTGTATGTGACGAGCGTATGTTTGTGTGCGAGCACATGCATGTGTGAACGTGCCGTTCGGTCAATGACCCAAGCTTTTGTTCGTGGCTGATTCAACGGTGAACATCGTTCTTCGTGGCCGAGCCACTACCAAACCAGCGATACGCGGCCCAGGACCGACGAATCGATCGGCCGACCAACCGCAAACCAAATCCCACTCGGTAGGATAATCGATTGTAAAGGCTCAAGGTCTTTGCCACTTGCCACGTCCAAATTTCTCCAAAATTTTCGCAATTTTGTATGTTTGGCAATTTTGTTTTTTAAACCATCGATGGTCCCTTTGTTCAAAGATTTTCGATTTTGTCTGGCACCAAGGAGCACTTGATTGTATTCCCCGATCCAGATGTGATTCACAGGTCGATCTTTCAGGCACCATGCATCAGGGTTGTTGGATGCAAACAGGTGTTATTAATTCGGCAAACGTGTCGAGCATTTCAAAAAAGGCTTTTGGATTAAAATCCGTTGATTTTAATTTATTTTTCAAACAAATTCAGATAAAACATTTTGGACAAACAAATTTTGTAAGGGACTTTTGAAATCGGCTTTGTTTAATCAGAAAATTTAACTCTCGGATCAAATAAAATAAATGTAAATAGAATAAAATAGGTGTCCTATTTCTTTCCATTTGCAGATTATTTTTGCGATAACATTTTTTTTTCAACCAAATCATATCGCTGATTAACGTCAAACCGAAAACCACCGAAGCTGTTTGCAATTGAGAAATGTTTTTTTTTTTTTTTTTTTAAGAAATCAAACGATGTAAAAGTTTGTAAGAAATTTTGTTTACGTTCGCAAAAATGTCCGCAATTCATGTCTTGTAACATATAAGAATCAGAATATATGTCCGCTGATTCTATTTTCGTTCATTTCAGTCGGATTGATTATGAATAAATAAATGAAAAAAGCGCAAACCTATGCTTGGAACAGTAAAGATTCGACGCTGCAAATTTCATATCATTGACTGATTAAAGATCGATAGAGGGTGTTGCACTGAGCTTATGCACCGTACACGCACACCTGTCAAGTTCCCTTATGTCTGTAAATATTCGTGTCCGTTTATTAAGATACTATACACATACCAACTAATATTCTTGTATGTAATGTAAACCTATCTGTGCGTAAAATCGCTTTATATCGTTTTCACCGTCAGTGTGTTACTGACCCCGAGTGACCCTGCCGTCATGACTATATACCCCAGTACTGTTAGATTTTTTTTCTAATTCGTTCATTTTTCTTGGGATCAAAATAAAAACCAGTTTGACAAAGTTGTTGCACCGTTTAGAATACATTTCGATTAAAAAAGGAAAGAAGATGGAAAAAAATGAAAAATTGTTTGAGTTAAAAAAAAAAAAAAAAGCCAGGTCTATTGGATGGTACCAAATTGACAGTTGTTTAATAACGCGAGCGTAACAAATAAGTCATTGGCATCTAATTGTACTGTCATTCGCCAATGATTACGTATTGACTGATGGATGATCAGGTTGTTTGCGCGGTTAACGGAAGATGCGCGTTCACCGTTGATTTCGGACGCTCGAGTGCTCCCGGGAACGGTAAAAATGAACCGAGGGAAAATGTTGCGATTTGAGAATTTTCCTCTCGGACGGGGTTTTAAATTTCGTCTTACCTCGTATAGTGCTAGGCATCTTGTCTGATTGTCATAATCCGATATCCAAGAATAAAAAATCACAGGCAGGTTCTGCTGTAAAGGCACTTAAACACTGCTTAATCTTTATAAAAATTGCACTTAGTCAGGGGGGAGTCACGTTGTCACCGCACCAAATGATCAACACCTAACAAACGAATTTCCATCGCATTATCCTGATTGTTTTTGAATGCACGCCGGAGGATTTTATCACAACACCGAAAGTTCGCCGCTCACATCGATAACAAAACGTGCACCGCGGCTCGTCGGCAGAGTTCTTCTGAACCACCGATGCTGTCATCTACGTCATCGGTTCGATGACAGTAGACAGAGAAGAAGAAACGATTTGGAGTTTTGAAATGCGCGCTAGTGGATAGTAGACGGAATAGTAGTGGTGGTTCGACGAAGACTCTACCGGCCAACGGTACAATAATCCACAGGTGCCTGTACGCTGTAGCCCTTACCCCCTCCTGACAACCCCTCGACTCCCCCACCACCCGGGCACATTTCGAAACGCCGTGTATGCACGTTCCTGTCCAGCACTTATATTATACCTTCACGAAACTTCACTTCTTTCCCACTTTCTTCTTCTTGTACCGCTATCTCCACTTCTTCGTCCTCTCCGTATTTCTTCGACCTCTTTTCGAATACCTCGCTCGCCGTCGCCCCCCACCAGCGCTCGTTCCCGCGTCTCGATCGCTTTGAACTTTATCGCTTTTAAGGTATTACGCGTTGAGGTGGGTTTTGTTTTTTTTTCTCAAATTGGGCGAACCTCGCGTCGAATTATGGACTGCCAAAAAAAATGTCCATGAGAAAGTTCGTTTATTTTAATGTACCCAAGATGATGGGTTGAGGAAGGTTTTGGATTTGAAACGACGGACAAAAAATGTTTCGATATTGGTATCTTCTTTTACTTACGATCGGTACGAGAAATTATATTTCAATTTTTTTTTGTTACAGTAAGGTGTTTTTAGTTTGACCATTTTTTGGTGGACCAAATATTATCCTCGGACAATTTTTTTAGTTGCGCCTGCAATCTTCAAAGACATTCCGGTCTTTGATGGACCATTGGAGATGAACCATCTTCAAAAATAGTTTTGTACCTATATATTTATAACATTTTAGCAGGGTTGAATTTAATAGTATTTGAACACTTAAAATCTAAAATATTATGTAATTTTATTATTTTTGCAAATTTTTGTTTGTTTGGTTTTTTAAGCAGTGTTGACATTTCTAGAAATTTGTTTCGTATGCCTTTAACAAACTCCTACAACTGGAACCACAAACAAGATTGCCCCTGCCTTCTGACAACCCAACATACATCCAAGGAAAGAGGTTGCGATTTCTCAACAGCTTGTCCAAGCCCCTGCCTACATGCAGCCCGTTTAACAGCAAATCCTATAGTGTATAAGAATGACAGGAGTCTTTCATCTCCTTATGTTCAGGTTATTTTCAAAGCAATCATTTGTCATTAAAAAAATTAACTTAAAGATAAAACGATTGATAAATACTGATAATTGCAATATTATAATGTGATAATTGCAATACTAGAATGTACCAAATTGCTCCCTAGAAAATAATTTTCTTCGTATATCAAAATTCCTGTGTCGAATTTCTGCGAAGATCAGTCACGCTCAGGTAAATTGCCTTGTACCCCGACTCTGTACCCTATAACGAGACCTCGGACCCTGTAGTCTCAATCCTCTTGAGTTTTAATTTAAATTTTCATATTTTCAAGTTTAATATTAGATTAGATCACTGAATTTAATAATTTTCAGTGATCTTTTCTTTTTTGTTTTTTTTTCTCAGTGATTTTTAATTAATTTTCCGTGATCTTATCACAATTAATTAATCATGAATGGTAAACTCCTGGTCATTTAATGATTCATTTATCCCCATTTTTTTAAATCAATATGTATACGAAGAAGTAATTTGAAACCATATTTTTGGCTAATGCAAATAATGAAATAAAATAGGAATTCAATAAAAAATCAAGCAACATTTTTCCCGAATCAAAGCGCGTGCGCTTGTTGGCGAATCAACGCAGTATATAAAAGCCGCCACTTGTTGAACGAGGCTCATACCTAGACCGTTTCAAATACCAAAAAAAAGGACGAAAAATAAATTACGTTCAATAATACAGAATATCATCAAGTTACTGATTACCGTCCGTCTATTCAGCATCCATCCATTGATAACAAATTATTCATCGGTAAGTAATTTTGTCATTTTATTCGTCAATGTTGTTCTATTTGATAACCAAATCCCTACTGGTTCATTTATTTTCAATCGGTTTCTTATAAATTAAACATTGATCTGAACACTGAGAAAAATAATCGATCTATGAAAATTATTATTTATAAAAACAATCATCTGTCACTTTTAATAAATAATAAAAACGTTGTTTAAAGGATTTATCGATGTGAATAATCTAAAATTTTCATGCATTAAGAATAAAAGAGCCACATTGATATTTGGATAATATTATAAAAAGTGTAAAAAGCATTTTTATACGTAATATTCATAATAAAATCGAGGGTTGTTATATTTGAGAGCTGCGGGAAATTACAAAAGTCGGAAATGAAAACGATGAAGAGCTGTGGTTTTAATATTATCGACTGTTCCTTTATTTTATACTCGTAATCAGAGTGACTTACAAATCATGTCGGCATTTTGTTTAATTGATTTTGCATTTTTACAGACAGGGTATTGCATTGAAAATACAAGAATTCAACTTGTATTAAATTATTAACAGCAAGTTGAAATATTCACATTTTATATTTATCTACAAAAATGTTGCACTATATAAAAATGTTTAAAAAAACCTACAAGTGAAGAAAATAATTTGTTGAATAGCTATTTTATCCTTTGAAATTCGTAATAAGTGAACGAATCAAAAAGTGATACTTTCTTTGAATTATAAATAATCGTTATCGAATAAAATTTGCACATTATCAGTATTTTTTCATTTCAGTGTGAAAAATCATCTCATCATGACAAACGAACTGTTAAAAATACTGAAAAATAAAAATAGACAAAAAAATTATCAGCTTAAATCAGTTTAAAAATATATTTTTTTTTCAACTTTTTACTTTCTGATTTCAATCTTAATATGCACCATGAAATTTCAAATGAACAAGTCACTTTCTGAAGATTTAAAAATTCAATCTATAAAAATTGCAAAAATCACTTTATAAAAAATTGTATTTAATATACTAAGTTGACGGATTGCAAAAATATGTATTATATAAATTTAATTGACCATCATTCTGATTCAAACTTGAAGGTTTTTTTTACATTTTTGATATTAAACCTGTAGATCAATTACTTTGAAAGAAATGAAACCAGAAACATCTGCTCGGAGACATTTGACAAAGTATTCATTATTCGCTATTAGGGTTTGTTCGATGATGAAATGAAAAATATAAGAAACTAAAAACACTTTTCAACAAATATTTCTGAGATAATAATTGACCTGATTTTGTTAAAATCAGACGAATGTAAATAGACAATATACACGATACACCCGAAAAAAAGATACATGTTGCATAAACCGCATATGACATCGCTTATTGCATAATTTATAAGTGCAATAGATTCGTTGTTTCTCTATAGGCTATAAACTCGATGTTAAAGTTGACGTAAATAAACTCTGCGGATTTCATTTTCATCAGTTTATTTAATACCAGCAATAATAAAAACAATTCCCGAATGAATCTCCCAATTATTTTCTACTTATCTTGTACTTTTAGTTATTTATACTGATATTTCTCTCAACAGTTACGAATTTTTTTTCAGACAACATCTGAATCTTTCTAAAAAGGAGAAAACATGACTTTGTTTTGCATTAATATCTTATATTCTCAAGATCATTGCAAATCCAACTTAAATAAAATATTCTCTTATTATTATCTCTTACATATTTATTTGTTGAAACTTCTACTAATTGGTTTAAATCTTTTGAATGATCAAAAAAAGTTCCATCGTTTTCTTTTTGTGAATTGTACTTATATTTCAAAGTCATCATCACAAATAAAATACATCATCAAAACATTCTACTTATCAAAAAGTGTCGAAGTTTGGCTACAATATCTGGTTTTTTTTTTCGTTTTGATAATCGTTGAAAGAAGTAATGACGCGTGTGTCTCAGACAGAAACGTCAAAAAAAAACAATACATTAGATCTCACTTGCGGCAAGAATCGCGCCACCTCTTCTTGCTCGATAATGTGGTATTGCACATTCGACTTGCCAAAAAAAAAAACAAACAAATCACCGCTTATAGTATGAGAAGATACCGAATAACTTATTTAGTTCTAGGCCGCGATCACTCGCATGACACAATCGTAATAAGCTCGAAGTGACAAACTACTGAGCGATCGATGGTGAATCCGTACAAATAACTATCCGCAGTAGTTCGATCGTTGGTTTGTTAGGTCAACAATGCATGGTATTTAAAAGCCATCCTGAACCAGTTGCAGTTTGACTCCAGAAAGTTAACAGATCCGGCTAAAAGAATTCATTATTAAAAGAAAAATTCGTCGTTGATATAAACCCGTGCGACAAATTTAATCCCTTTTCAATTCCTTTTTTCTTATTTTCTGAAGAGCACTTGCAGTAACGACTAATGCGCATTAAACGGTCACACCGAACTTTTGAAATTTGGCTGTTGTGAGAACCAGTATTAAAAACGCAACACTGACTGAGAATTAGTTCAAGGATCCACTGACTAACACGTAAACTCTGTTTAATTTCTTTGGAACCATCACTTGTTGAAAACAAGTTCTCTGGTCCAATCATGAATCTTGAAGAGTATCGCAAATATGGTAAGTACGAATTTTCACTTACATTTTTCTTATTGTTTTGCAACAATGACAATTTCATTTGATCAATAATTAAGTTTTTATTTTTTGCTTAGAAACGAAAAAGTCTTTTGATGAGGTCTGTTTTTTTTATTAAGAAGATGGTTTTTTTTCCTTTGTGCTAATTTTAATTATCGAATGATCCTTTTGACAGACAAAACAACCATAAGAATATACATAGAGGTAGTATATAATGAAAAGTTAATGTGCCAATTTTAACTCCATCTGAAGAAATTTGAATCTGGACTAGATTTAAAAAAAAACCTATAGAAGGATTGACACTGAAATAAGGATAAAATAGAACGTATCCCAGACATATCACGCTCGTAACAGTCACGAGGATTTCATTATAATGAAATTGTCCTGTTTGCAAATTTGAGAACTTATTTCTTCATAGTGTGACTTTAGTAAATGTGATACATAATCCCCACAGTCAATGCAATATAAACTGCACAGAATATATCGTTTTATTATTCACGCAATAAATTGCACGATCACAATGCAATGCAATTTATATAATTTGAAGGAAAAACTAAACAACTGTCAAATTGTACAAACAATCTAGTGTCGGCCGAGATTGTTTCCCTCGGCGCAATTTCATTCGATTTCTCATTTCAATTAAAACAATCTTATGCTTCTTTTCGAACATTTATGTTGCACTGATTGAATGTTTTGTACATCAGACTGACCATTGTTTCGAAATTGTTGGCAATTAGGAAAAGAAATGGTAGATTATGTGGCGGACTATCTAGAAAACATTCGAGAGCGTCGAGTGTTCCCGGATGTGTCCCCGGGGTATTTAAGAAATATTCTGCCAACGTCAGCTCCCATTGAAGGCGAACCATACGAAAATATCTTCAGAGATATCGAACGGTGCATCATGCCAGGGGTTACGCATTGGCAAAGTCCGCACATGCACGCCTATTTCCCAGCTCTTAATTCACCTGCGAGCTTGTTAGCTGACATGTTAGCTGATGCTATCAATTGCTTAGGATTTACATGGGTAATACATGATTTGTCCATTTCCTTATAATAATTTTATGTTAATAAACGTTTTTAATTGGTCTGATATATTTTTACGATAACCAGACATTTCAATTAGTAACTCATTTTATAAAAAAAATCGACACCCTCCAGCAAATGACTTATTCAAAAGATAAGCCATACTTGTTCGCGGGTGTCAAAATATGATTAACAAACATTATCATTGTTTGTTTTTAAAACAAAAATTTTGGACCTAAATGATTTTTTTTTAGGATTCGGATTATTTATTTCTTGCGTTTTTGTTTTGTTTTTTTTTTGTTTAATTCGTTTTGGTCACATGACGTACTCGAGAGACCTCGGAAAAGAAAAATAACAAATTTTGCATGTTTTTTCGGACATATCTCTTAAGAGATATTTCATATCTTATTATTCCTAAGTTTTTTTCATTTTCATTGAACGTAGAGATTTTATGTAAAAAATTTGATAGCCACAATGAATAATCGTTAGTAAAATTCCTATTGACAAAAAACTGCAAATAATTGAACGCTACAAGATCAGTTCATAATAATCTCAAGCCAAGTCAAATCAGACCGTTCAAAAATTATATGACATACTTGAAAATATAGCGAACTTTTCCATGCTCACACCACACGCTGATTATCTGAAATAACACATAGCTGTATAGCGATTATTATTTTGTAATTCGCTCAGATTAATTTAAGTTTTAATCAACAAATTTTGCAAGAACGAAACGTCATAATCAGTCGAAAGTTTAATTGTGCTTGTAATCAACCATCATGCATTTCAGTAACTTTAGAAGATTTTTCAAAAAACATTGGTCTTATTCTGTAAAATGTGTAAATTGTTTGAATAGAAGCACTATTAAAATAATATTTTAATAAATCACATTTTTAAACATATTTATGACCAACTTTTTTAATCATAGGCATCGAGCCCGGTCTGCACCGAGTTGGAAACAGTTGTAATGAATTGGTTGGGAGAGATGATCGGTCTACCTGATGGCTTCTTACATCGACCTGATGGCCACGGTGGTGGCGTGATCCAAACAACAGCGAGTGAAGCAACTTTAATATGTCTTCTAGCAGCTCGAACCAGAGCTATCAAAACCGTCCAACGAAAAGAACCTGACTTCTCACCAGCCGAAATAAATTCTAGACTCGTGGCATATTGCTCTGACCAGGTTAACACTGCGACAAAAAACTTATAAGAATTGCATCAGCATTTTAGTTTATAATGTTCAACATATTGCAAAAATGTTGTTTGAAAAAGAAAAATAGTTTAGACAATTTGTTTGAGCACTAAAGAGTCTTATTTTTGGCGATTCTAGGCTATTATTCAAGACGGAATTGGTTTTGGGCCAATAAAATTTTTCTTCATCTAATAAGATAATTATAGAATGAATAAGAAACCGAAATGGGTGAATCTAAAGTGCAAAATCAAATTGAAATAATCGTTTGATGTTTTTAGGCTCATTCGAGTGTGGAAAAAGCTGGATTAATAGGTCTTGTTCGAATGAAGTACATTGAATCGGATGAAAACTTAAGTATGAGGGGTGAAAAGCTCTTAGATGCTATCAAATTTGATCGAGAAGAAGGACTCGTTCCTTTTTTTGTTTGTGCAACATTAGGTACAACTGGAGCTTGCTCGTTTGATAACTTGGAAGAAATTGGTTCTATATGTGAGTACGAATCGGAAAGAGATAGTTGCTTCAAAAATTTACTACAACCAAATATTAGGATAAAGTTTACCTACTTACTTTTCATTGAAGGTGAACAACACAGCATTTGGCTACACGTAGACGCAGCTTATGCAGGTAGTGCTTTTGTTTGTCCAGAATTTCGACATTGGTTGAAAGGTATCGAATATGCAGACTCTTTTGCTTTCAACCCTAGCAAGTGGCTAATGGTTCACTTTGATTGTACAGCTATGTGGTTTGTAAACAAATGTTGTTCATAAAAAGTAACGGGTTTAATTCAAATTCAATTCAAATGAAATTCAAAATAAATATCAAAATTCTTTCAGGGTAAAAAATAGCCAGGCTCTCCATCGGACTTTCAATGTCGATCCAATTTATTTGAAGCACGAAAATACAGGTAACATTTGATTATACAAATTTTTTTTAAAATTACTTAACTTTAATTAATTTTTTTCATTTTAATGCATTTTAGGTCTTGCAATAGATTATATGGTAAGGTTTCGATTTACATTTTTGTACAACAATGAATATTATAGACGTTATTTCTTTATAGCATTGGCAAATACCTTTGTCAAAGAGATTTCGTTCGTTGAAATTATGGTTCGTTATTCGAAATTTTGGAGTTGAAGGATTGCAAAAACATATTAGAGAAGTATAAATTACGATTATTAAAATTAATGTTGGTCAGATATATTTTTATAATACAATATTACGTTTTATATTTGTTTTTACAAAGGGAGTAAGGCTGGCGCAAAAATTTGAAGCACTAGTATTGGCCGATCCTCGATTTGAAGTACCAGCTACTCGGCATTTAGGTATGGTCGTCTTTCGACTCAAGGGTGAAAATACACTCACGGAGTATTTGTTGAAAAAAATGAACACCACAGGACGAGTGCACTGTGTGCCAGCCGCTCTTCATGGCAAATATGTGATTCGATTTACTGTAACATCGACAAGGTATGAGATACTTTGTGATAATATTTTCCGCTGTAATTCGTACAGTATTTTTTTCACAATGATTGATAATTTTTTAATATAATTGTAGAACTACTAACGAAGATATTATTAAAGACTGGAATGAAATACGAAATACTGCAACCAAAATTCTTGAAGAGTTTGGAGAATCTCCTGCACGTACAAAAGTATCATTAGCAGGTAATAACGTTTGCTCAATTTGAATCATATTTTTCTACAGCTTTTATATGCTGCAAAAATGATGGGTTTCACTCGCTTGCATTATAAATGCATTTACAAATAACGTCACATTTTTATTTTCTAAAAACAAAATTAATCAAATTTTTATTTAGAATTCAAAAAAAAAAAAGAAAAACAAAAATGTTCATAACTATATCTAACAAACTGATCAATTTTTTATTGCGAAATAAAGTGCAAACCATTAAATCATGTTATGAAACTAATTTCTTCATGAAAAAACTCAGGGAAACCTTGGACCATTTTCATTTAACAAACTATTTCATTTAGAAAAAAAAAATTATCACTGGATTTAACACTATCATTTTTGAACATTTATTGGAAAACTTCGTTGTCATCTATTGGACACATTTTTTTCACCAATTGCATGATAATTGGGGGAACTTTTTCAGAAACACGCGTAAGAAATGAAAACTTCGGTTCAAGTCTACTACTGGCAAATTCGCCAATGTCACCGAAAATAGTAAATGGCAGTTTTGCTGCAATATATGACACTTCAAATGTATTTAATAAATGCATGAAAACATTTGGTCAACTACGATTGGACTCTCAAAACAGTCCAGGTATGCATGACTTTAAACTAAATTGCATGAAATTTAACGACTTTCTTAGCTCGCAATTAACACTATCAAAAAAGCTATCAGTATTTAACATATTTAACAATTTAGTCTTGTATGAAGTTAATTATTATTAACTTAATTAACTTCATTCAAAATTAACGAGCGCCGATTTAATTTGATGTGTAAACTTTTTTTTTTTCAAATCATAACATCACTTCAAGTAATTTTGTTAACTGGTGAGTATAAAATAAAATACTCAATTAGATGCTATTCATTTATTATCAGCTACATAGTTCCACTAATAAAAGACTTGCTGTTGGCTTCAAACGGAAGTTAATATAAACAGGATATTTTATTAATACGCTTAAAAAAACATGGTTATCTCAGAATGTTCTTCTGTTTATTTAGTAGTTATGTTACATTTTTTATAATTTTGTATTCTTACATTGTTAGCTATGAGACGTCGTATAAGGGGTATTCTAATGTCTGGCAAACAATTTTCTCTCGATTCGCACATGGATTTAGTACAAGTAAGTTTTGTGACATTTGAATTGTTTAACAATACAACTTTTCTATTGATATAATTAAATAACTTGTTTTTTTTTCTGAAGGGTTATGTATCTTGTCGACCGTATGCTGAAGCAGGATGCAATCTTCCATTAATGAAAGAAGATGACGACAATATAGGAAAAACTGAATCTACTTCTAGTATCAATAATACAGATATATCACTTGGTTAGTTTATCACTTAAATTAATTTAAATTAAAAATTTTTTAACTTAAATTAAATTTTGTTGGTTCTCGTTTATTATTATTTGATTTCTTTATTTCATTACTTCCAGCTTCATCAACTCAGAGTTTGTCGAAAAATTATGATTCAGAAGATGAAAGAAAACCATACGATGACTCAAGACATGCGATTATTGCTGGAGGATACATCGTCGAGAAATTGAATAAAAGTAAAACCATAGCTGCCATAAGCAGCATTGAAGGGCAAATGCCGAAATTGCAAAAGGAAAATGAAAATGCAACGGTTTGCGAAATGTGCGGTCGAAGTTTGAATAGCAATAACGCGATGAATTTTTGAATGAAGACAAGTGATATAAGAATAAGTTCAATGCTTGTTACATCCGCAATACTGACGTCTAATAATATAGTAGACTTGACAGCCATAAATGTAATTACACTTCTTTATCAGTTGTACTTTTCATTATGTGCGTTATAATTGACAGTTCTTTGGCAATAAACTTTATTCGCATGACCAAATTACGTTGCGACGAATTATTTTTCATTTGTATATACATATATAAGAAATAAATTAATGTATCTTCTGTGACACTTTAGTTTTAATATTTATAGGTCAGATTAGTTATCCAAAACATTTTTTATGTGAACATAAGGAAAATTCAAAAATTGTGCTAAACATACAGGAGAAACGTATGTAAACATGTACAACACGCATGTAACCAAAAACTTTTAATTGTTTATTAAAATTTAAGTTACAACATTAACCCTACACGGTCATTTCTCTGCAGAACAACGTAATTGTTCACAGCAGGGTTACTGGAGACCCTGAATATTTAAACAGACTGGATGTACTTACAAAAAACGTGATTCATCTAAAATGTTTGTTATGAAGTGGAGTTTCCAAAGTTATAAAGAAATAACCAAATTTTACTCTCACTCATACAAAAAATTGATTTAATACCAAGTAAAAATGTATATATGGGATCATAAATGGCACATCTATGAAACATAAATGGCACACATAGAACATAATTCGAACATTTAAATACATATATGGCCCATATATGGGCCCATTTATGAGACATAAATGCCACATATATGGATCCATATATATGCCGTATAAATGGCACATAAATGGATTATGGTGGATCGCCATATATGTCACAAATATGGAACCATATATGTGACATTAATGGACACATATATAAATTTTTACTTGGAATGTTGAAACAAATTTATTCAAATACCCATCAAAATTACGAAAAAATTTTCAGAGCAGAATTCTTCTTTGAATTCATAAATTTTGTAGAATGCATAATAATTCAAAAAGTCTTTCGGGGCTTAAGAGAAAGTTCTTTCAACTACCGTACATTCAATCAACTATCCCCCCTGATTTCTATAAAAATATGCATTTTTTTGTTGCTAACTAACAGGGCCTCAGATGATTTTCAAATAATGTTACTCCAACATAGTCTGCTGAAATAATAGTTTAGTTCTTGAAATCTGCCATTAAACTCCACAATTTAAAGTACGTCTGGGTCACTTGTAACCCCAGTGTGACAGTCTAGGGTTAAAGAAAAAAAATTACAAGAATCTTTTATCAAAATGAATATACATTATTTTATCTAATTCAATATTCGCGATGTAATTTTTTTTCAGTCAATATATTGTCGAAGTATCATGTTATATTTAACAAAATGTCTATATAAAATCTCAAATCCTAAATAAATAATTGACAATAAACCACATGTTTAACACATAAAAGTATTGGAAATAAAAAAACTTTGTTTTTCTGTTAAAGCATTATTTGATAAAAAAAAACACATTTGAAAATGCCGATTTCAAATTGTGAATGTAACAAAATGTTTATGGTCTCTTCTCATTTAAAAATAAATTATTATTTTTGTTTGTTGTTTTGCTTAACGTTTTACAACATTTTTATGTTTCAACATTTTCATCCTTTTAGTTGAAGCTCACATTTGTTTACAAAAATTACCTGTATCTGTATCAAATCTACGAAAATTAAAATCTGTGGTCGAACGTAACAACCAGGTGCATTATTCTTTAAGGTTCATCAAACAACTGTGTTACTTAATTTTTTTGTGAATATGAAGGATATTTTCATTTTTTTTTTAAATTTTGATTATTATTTTTACAGATGGATCACTGTGAGTGTATGCCCGACAGTCACGAGATAACAAGCTTATTATAAAATGATTATTTTTAATGTTTCATAATTGGTGTCTAAATTATGAAAAAAATATCATAACTATTTTGCTAAATCAGTCAACGTGGAAATTCTTAAAACAAATATTTTAGTGTTAATAAATTCAAAATATCAAAAATACAAATTATGAAAAATAAAAAACTTTTTTTTGAAAAAAAAGTTGTTTTGTTTTTTATAGTTTTTAATAGTTGTTTTTATTTAATAAAAATTTGCAAAACAGTATCTTGATTTAACTCTTAAATACTTTTTTTCCATTATTGTTTTTCCGAAAAACGTATAATGCAGTATTAAAATTCAATAATTTCTAAATTTCAAACTTGATTGAGAACAGTCAGAAAAAGCAGTACGGAAATTATCTAAATTTACACTTTATTTCTTAATAATGTAATTTTTTAGAATTAAAAATACACTCAACTCATTTCTATCCGACTCATTTCCGTCATTGATATTTGCAATAACCAGTAGAATTTTGTGTCAAATTCAAATGTATCAATAGAAACGTTAGTTACCTGGTTATTCCTTACGACCACAGTGTTTATAAAATTGCTTATTTTTGTCATATAAAAATGAGAGTTGCAATGAAATTTTATAATTTACTGAAATCTATTTTCAATCTCTGGTAATTGCAGTAATTTTTATTTTAAAATTCAACGTCAGTTATTTTTATATGTGATGCATATAAATTTATTTTCAAACTATATTTTACAATTTCTCGTGGGTAAAGCAATAACGTTTTGTATGGATTACAAATGTATGCTGTACAAATGTTTCCTTATAGTGAAAATTTCACTTAAATTTATTCAATTCCAAATATATAATTATCGCACGCAAAAATTGATTCATAAACATATTATATGTGCTTTTTGGTTAGTATTATTGATAACATTTATTAATAAGTGCAACACATAATTAATACATCCAAAATTTGTTAAATATTAATAAAAATACATTTGTTGTATGCTCACATTAGTGTTTATTCAGAGAAATAAAAAGTTTCCCGATTTGCAATTGATTCACGGCAATTAGAAGACTCACATGGCATGTGATTACTGCAACTGCGAGATAACTTTTCAGACACGAGATGAACAATTTTAAACTTGATTTAAATTTAAATGATTATTTTTTCTCAATCTATATAAATTATTGTATATACAGGTAAAAGATCATTTTTGCAGATGCTTAAATAAAATCATCATTCACAATAATAAGCATATGTAAATGAGCATATATTTTTGTATATTGAGATTCACAATTATGATCTGTAAGCATTTCTTATAGTATACGAAATTTATTTTAATTCCTAACAAAAATGAAACAACTGTTCAATTGAATTAAAAGAAAAAAAAATAAAATAAAAGAAACCTTAAAAACAATATGGAAACGTCTAAGTTTTCTTCTATACTAAATCATTTTACAATCAATTTCGTCGTATAAGGTAAACCACAGAAGATATCCGTCAGAAGACAATTCTGAAATATTTTGTCCCAGATGTAAGATTAAACGTTGAGGCAATGTCATTAGCGATCTCGCAGCCGAGTGTGACACAATGAACAAATGACGCGACACATGCCGCATGGCTTGCCAGAGAAACCTCGCGAGTCTAAATTAACGAGACGCGAAGTTTTTACAGCAAAAGGCTTTATTTGAAAGCCTTTCTGTGAGGACTAGAACGTTCAACTTGACCGTTTGGCACAGTCTGAGCTGAAGGCTCACGTAGTGCGTTTTAATATTTGAGTATATTTGGGTAGGGGTAGATCATACTGCTCATTCATTAATCCATTAAATTTTGTAATTCATCATTATAACGAAAATTCGGTTGTTCAACTAAAATTTTTCTTTAAAACAAACTCTTTCATTTTATGGTAACAAATGAGCAATCGTTTTAGAATAATGTTTCAAATATTGAGAATTTCATGCAATACTCGTGCAGAGAAACAAGTCTCAAACAAACATAATTCTAAATTTTACATGAAATGAACGAATGCAGTACATAATGAAATATAATTACAATAACAATATGAAATTTAACAAATTATGCCTTTTTGTCTTGAAGCAGCATCGAGTTAGTAATTTTTAAACTTTATCTAACAACTATTACAATGAATATAACAATAATTATTTATCCAACAGTAATAAACTTTTAAAATTCAACAAGACAAGCCGTTTTAATCTCAGCATTTTGTAACGGTATAAAACAATGAGAAAAAAATAACAAATAATTTAAAACGATTGGAAATTAATCAAATCTAAAGTTTCAATATTTTACAATGACGCAGGTTATAAGAAAACATAATGAACTTGAAAAAGCCTTATTCGTACAAAAATTCATCAAACAAGTTATGAAGTAATAAAAAAGAACATTTTCTGAATAGTTTGGTTCAACATTTACATTCAGCTATATATTACGTTGAAATAGTAGGAGAATAGTTAAGTAATGATAGCCATTTAAAAAATAATTATATACGTACCAACACGTAATTTCAAACTTGAGAAAAAATACGAATCAAACAGTTACAATCAAAATGTAATATTAAGAAAACGTGAAATTCTAATTTGAAATACAAACATGTTATTCAACAAAAGTGAGTAAAATTGTGTTTAACTTCCAGAATCATTGAAAATGACAAAAAGTATTATTCAAAATGATTAAATAAAGAATGAGAAAAAAGCAATTTTTGCAAGCTATATGATCATAAGTATGCAAAATATTCACCTTCAAACTACTCGTAATTTGAACGATTACAACGTGACAATTATATCATATGTACAAATTCAATCTACGTGAATACTCACAACTAATTCAAGTTACCAATTCTAAATTTGTATTTACACGTAATTTAAGAGCACGTTAACGTTCTAATTCTAATGCACATATGAATGTTTACAAATTGATTCATTATTTACAAAAAATATATAATCAATTGAATATAGAAATTAACTTATAAGAATACCAACAGAAATTAAGAAATTCCACTCTGAATGTGTTCCAAACTTGTTCCAAATTTATTATTCAATGTAATAATAAATATTTAAAAATCCTAAAAAATTGCAATAACGTAAAAAAAAAAAAAAATCGAATTTGAAAAAGTACAAATATAGTTATAATTTAATTACAAAATGGAACATTTGTAAACTGTTTAAACTCCTCCAAGTGAAATCTCTTTTTAAAAACAAATGGTTTACAACTAATACGACCTTATAATATATTATTATCTCATATGAAACATGTATTTATAATACAGGAATCATACTCTATTTACACTAAATCTTCAGTTTGCTCTTTATCATTTTTCAGTTTTTAATTGGAAACATCTACCAAATATTTATTTATTTATTTGACATTTAAAAAGCTGAAAATTGTCAAGTAGCAAAATGTTGAAGTTTTAGAGTTTATCGATATTAATAATGCCAAAGTAAGGAAAAATATTTTATGATGATATAAGTATTACAATTTTTACAATGTTTTGTGACTTTAGTTGTTTTCTTTTGTACAATAAAGTGCAAAAAGTCAACCAAATAAAATAAAAACAAGCATCGTCACTAATTGATTGATTTTGTTCAAAATAACTCACTATCACGTGAGTTTAATTTGTACCGATATAAAAAACGCTTCTCTCCATAAACATCTAAGTTGGTGGACATGCCATAAAACATTACGTGAAAACGCATTCTAAGCTCATCTACGATTTTGGTTCCGACAGATCTACTTAAATGGTTTTCATTCTTAAGGAAATAGTATATATTAACAATGAAGTAAATTAATGTTAAACTTTTGATTTCTTTTAATGATAAAATTTTGTTTGATTAAAATGTTATAATTAATTAAGTACTTATTGATTTCATCAGTCTAAATTAGTTTTGATATCAAAATGATGACGAAAGTTCAAAATTTATAATTTAATGTATAATTATGTAAGTTTTGTTAAATGCAAAATCAGTTCTTATGTTAAAAATTGAATGAATATAAACCGTGATCAAATTCACCTTTTCTGGCAGTTGAATCATAAATCATGCGGTCAGAATCTTCCCTCCTATTAAAAACGTGGAATGTCATATATTTAAGTTAATATGTCTAGTTGTAACATAGTATCGTTAAGATATGAAGTATATTGTGATATTTGCAAGATTCTTAAATTTACTCCATGTGAATTCAATCTAGCATTTTTATCTCTTTCATTGCTTATTTTCACTTTAATATTCGCTTGTTGCTTCAACTATGCTATCAACATGATAGAACGTGACTTATTATAAAACGAAATTTCAATTTGAAACTTGGATACAAAACAGTAGGTTCGAAATAAAATTTCAGTGCAAACTAAGAATTAAAATTTGGAGAAAATTGGGCACTAAACTTTCTATACAATACTTAAGACTTGATAGTCAATGAGATTGGAAAACGAGAACAAGCGTTTCAAGATCACTTTAATAAAATCAATGAATGAAGTAGAATTTTTGATTTATGAATATTGACTCCGATCTCAAACTCGTTTAAAAATGCATTCTACAAATTCAAAACGCTGTCTATAGAAATAAGATAAGTATAATGACAAAATGTGATCATCACAGCAACCTACAAAGCAAGCCAGGAGTCTGGTAAATCGTATTTAAAACTATTAGGCTCGACAGGAAAAGCGGAAGAATGGGATTTCTGTATAAGGATGAGGATACGCGATTGCACATATCTTCCTCACAGAAGCACATGTGGCCAGTGCCGGTACTTTCCAACATGCACACGTGATCCACCATGAATAAGTTTATCTGAAGCTGCGATGTACATGTTCTGCGAACATTCTCATAGGCTGTCAACAGAATAATATTAATCATCTCTTACACAAATACCAACTCTTTCATTTATCAAAATGTGTTCCAAAGTCGTATGAATTACAGGCTAATCAGCTTTAAAATTTTTTTTACTTTTTTTCTTACTTGAAATTCGTCAATTCCTTTTTTTGTATAAACTTTCTTTAAACAATTATTTCAAAACTATATCTTAAAATTGTATTTACAAAAATCTTACTTTACAATTTTTTGTTTAAATACAAAAAAGAATTTTGTGAATCTATATCATATAATATAAAATGAGAAACGTAACTATAGTGTCCCCTTAATATTTCACTTGTATATCAAATGCAACAAATCAGTTGTTAAGACATTTAAATTTTGGATTCACAGAGTACTTACCTGATTTTTCATTTCGAACCATTTTAACACAACACCCATTGCAGGTCATCAAAGGAGGCTGGTCCCTTGGTAAGGCCGTGTAATTAAATGGATCCTTGCATCGATGATCTGTCCAGGAGTCGCATTCATAGCAGTAGACAGATCTAGCTGCGGGTCACCAATTATACAACAGATCACCGATTTTATTCGTCAACACCAATTATTTTATGATTAAAAAAAAAGATCATTTTATAAGAGTTGATTTAAGTTTACGATTAAAGACTCACTTTGACACTCTGCATTACAATTGCTGCTGAGAGCAAGAATGATGGCCACTGAAAATTATAAGAAATTAAAATGTCTCAAATTTAAAAAAAAAATTATAAATTAGAGTTTTTATGATGAGCAAATATGATGGTTCTTACCGACTATAACAAAATCTGTAGCCATGATAAAATTACTTCACTTCGACTTTATTTTTTAAGATGTACATTCCATTGTGATAAAATTTGCATGTTCCGAATGTAAACATCTTCATAGCACCTTTGGATGGGAAAACATTTTTTAGAAGGTAAAGTATACACTTAACATTAATTAAAATTTTTAGAAAAAAAAAAATATAAGAAAATTCTGTTAACGGTATGTGCCTGAAAGAATCGACCAATGTGCACAGTATGGACTGTATGTTACATATTTACATTAATGAAGTGTGAATAATCTTATAAATAATAAAGTTGTGCAACGTTTAATCTTACCATACAGCACAAGCTTAATCCATAAATTAAGGTTTCACTTCTTATGTGACGTAAGTTGAAAATTACCTTTGGAAGCATTTTCGCCTCAAATAATTTATTTGAATTTAAAGTCCTCATTTTTGTAATACTTCTTCAATGATAGTTTATTTTTTCACAGATTCCATTTGAACAGCGTTGTGGTTCCACTGGGTACATAAATATGATGTTCAAATGTCAAAAACAATAATTAAACAAAAATAATGAAATCAAAAAATGTATCTATAAAAGTATAAATAGTTACTTAAACTTTAGTTAGAAATGTATTGTATAAAATAAACAAGTATTCGTAAATTCAAATGTGCGAAAATGACAAAACTTCTGATGTATATTTTAATGTATAAAATGTTAGACAAACAAATTTTCATGTTTAAAATTATATTCGACATTTTTGAAAGTAAATTTCAATTTATTAATTAAGGTAGATGTTGTCGCTACTTTTTACTTACTTCATTTATTAACGGCAAGCATTAAAAACGCGTACTGTGTCTTTTCATCCCATAAACTACTGTGTGGTTAGCTGCGACAAGGTATCATCTTATATAATCTAATCGCGTAGTATATTTTCTGATTCATTTGCAATAATCGGCACTTATTTACGCATCACGTTATTTTTTTATAGGGACCAAATGAATCACAAAAATGTATCAAGAACAATCAAGTATGATGTAAAGCATTTACATATAATTTATGTAAATCTAACGCTTCATTGTTTTGCAAAATTTACATAAATCATTTACATTCAATATTCAAAAAAGAAAACAAATATTTGTTCAAATTCAAAAATGAGTCAAAAAATTTTTTTGATTTTTCAAAAATTTAAACATTTATGAATGCATGAATTAGATTTATGTAAATAATGCAGCATAAAGATGAGTTAGATTTGCATAAATTTTTTGTATGGCATTTACGTAAAGTTTATACAACATTTACATAAATAGGGATAGCAATATTCATTTACTCGGCTTTCAATATTCAACATTTTGTTGCACTGTGCTATCTCCGACTCAAATTTAATTTAACGAAAATCAGCCAAATTTTGTATTTAATTTGATTTCGTATAAAAATAAATTCATCCCAATGAAATGCGAAAAACAGAAAGGAGAAAGAAACTGCAGAAAACATAATTTTGTATGTTAAAAAAGTCTGCCAACTTTGTTTAAATTTAAAAAAAAAACAATAAAATAAATTGATCAATCCCAAACTTTTGATTAAGTTGCCTAAGATGAATAATGTGTTTCATTAAAATAATAATTTTTGATTGAAGTGTCAGAATGAATCCCTCTTTTTATGGAGCATGGAGCGGTACCATTTTATTACGGAGGAGTAATGTCAAATCTGACACTTGAGGTTTTGCACGATCTTATTTTTAAGAAGGTCAGATCAAATTGAAAGATAAAGTTGATATATTTAACATTTTCAGTCATCGAAATTGAATTACTGTCACAGAAAACGGAAAAATGCATTTCATAATACAGTTGCATTGGTTGCAATGCAGTATAACTGCGTGAGCTCAATGGACTCACCTGGTCCTATACCAGACTTTTTCTGACACATATAATCTTTTTATACCAATTCACACAATTTGATTAAAAAGAAAGGATAAAAATTAAAACAAAACTTAATACCGATGATAAACAAAAAATAATTCAAATTTTTTTGTTCAATTTAAAATGTTTTGACCGCAGCAGAATTATTTTACCAGAATTGATTAATCGTGATACGTCAACAAGCGATTAATTGAAAATGAAAAACACGTACAAAGTTAGATTTGCAAATTTCACTCACTGACACATCGTTCACGTTATTTTTATAGGAATTCGCGTTTGATGCCAAAGTCTGTTACAATACAGTCGGAATGAGTGAACTCGGAGCAGTGATCAATAAGGTTTACTGCAGAGCACAGTATCAGAACACCGCGCTGCTAGAGCGGCTCCGTTTCAGATTATCAGCGCAGGCGTGCACTATTTGCACGTGTATAGTTGTTCCCATTTTATAACACGCGATGGTGCAGCTCTTTTGTTTCTAATATATTTTGTTGTTTATTGAATTATATTATTTGTAAAAATTATTTGCAACTGTGTTTACACTTTTTAAAATTTTTTTAATTCAATTCATTTTTTTATTCAACATATGAATTGTTTTTTTCAAATCTAAAAATCCTTACCGTATTTATGAAAAAATATTTGTTATAAAACAATAAAAATTCCTAAAACATTATTTTAATACAATAATAAACATTTATTTATTTATTACAAAATACAAAGTAGTGTGGCTGATAAAAAAAAACAATTAAAAATATATTAAAACAACATTTAATATTTAAAAAATATAAAATCCAACAAATTTTCATCTAAAAAAATTTATTTTTATTAAAAAAAAAATGTTGAAGTTTGTTAATGAAAGTTTTATTAATTTAACTTTGTTTTTTTTTCAATTTATAAAATAAAATTAAAAAAGTTTAATTAGAATTTTCGTCAAAATTTTTCCTCGTATTCAACGTTTTAATAACTTAGCTCGCATTGTTTTGCAATGTTGATTCCTTGAAACTTCTCAAGAAAATTACGAATGCACTCTGAATGCATACAACATGCACAAGAGATGCGCCACAGTATATTCACATGGTCACACATCAACAATCGTATAACCTAACCTTCCTCACAGAGTGTTGGGTCATCATAGTATACAGAACGCACTATGCATCTGATCAAAATGGAGTCGAACAAGAAACGAGCAGCGTAAATAAATTTCACAAAGGGTTATTTCTGATCGCACAAATTCCATTGGCGTTGTTTGTAAATTTTAATAGTTCATAAAAGTGTCTTCGAACTTTGTGTACTACGCTGAAACGGTCAAATGTGTAACCTTCACTTAAAAACAAAGATATGATCTGAGTGATTTAAATGTCACTAAAAATAAATTATGAACGTCGACGACGACGATGCCGACGGGCCCTTAGATCCTCGGATCGAGGTAATTATTATTATTAACATTTAATTTGCACTAAAATTCTAACAAGTGATCATCTTAAGAATTATAGGTTATGTTTCATTTCCGAAGAATATAAATGTTGGGTGTTTGCTCCTGTCACAGCCTGACACATCGCCCCACTTTGTTTATTTACGTTTTCTTTATTCTGTATTGCTTGAAAAATGTTGTGAAAACTTTTTTTTTAATTAATTTCAACTGTTCTCAGTCAGTTAGATTTGATAAATTTGAATTTAAAACTCTTATTGTTTCTGGTGTAAAATAAATTTTCAGTTCTTGCAGTTGTATAATTTTTACAATTAAAAATAATTGATAATTTGAATTTAAATAGAAAAGTTGCAATGGAAAAGAAAAATGATCAAACGGAAATGAAAACTTTTAATTATGACTAACGCAGGTCGCTAGTGAATATAAATTTTTTTTTCTTCACAGATGGAACTGGAGAATCTGAACAATGCAACAGATGATATAAATCAACTTGAAATAGAATTGGATGTGAGTAAAATGAAATTGTCATTTAAATTTTGTTTTCAAGCTGAAATTCAATCAAACAGTCTTACTAAATCAATATTACATCTTAGGAAGCACGTCGAACTTTCGCTCAACTACAATCAGATTTGAAAAACCAATTTATCGAAGAACAAAATAAAGCTGGACTCGCCAATATTGAAAAATCCAAAGCTTATTATGAAGCTGTGGCAGCTCGTAATGAGGCACAAGTTGGTATCCTCATATTTCTTTAATAACAGCTATCATGATTGTTTTCCATTTTTAATTGTTTATTAAATTTCTATCATTTATTTTTAATTCGAAGATCAAATGTCGACGTGAAGCGGAAGCGTTCCGAAAAGCAAGCGAAAATCTTGCCACTGCAATGGAAACCGAATCAGTTGCCATGAGTAGCTTCAAACTGAATCAGCATAAATTTAATGATTCATGGCAAGAATGGTTGAATCAAGTAACAGCTCAAGTAAGGAACAAAGAACACACAGAAATGGCCGTTAGTCAAACTACAAAGAACGGTTTTTTGTATTTGAATCTAAACATTCATCGTACTGACTTTTAGGTGATGGAAGACACCAATAAGAAAATAGCCAGCCAACGAGAGCACCAGAAAATAACGGCCCACTACAACGAGGCTGAAAAGCTTGTGAAAGAACTGGGCGAAAAATATAAAAAAGCACTGATAAAAACAAAACGTTATTATGAAATCAAAGAACGCTTTGACCAAGAACTGCCGCTGCAGAAAGAAAAGATCCGCTGTTTAGAGAAATCGATTCAGCGGGCAAAATGTATTTATGCCACTAGCCTTCGTGCTTTAGAAGAGATTAGTAACCAAATCCATCAACAGAGACGAGACTATGGTACGAAAAGTCGAAATAGTTTATTGATAAAGTTATTTGTTGCGGAAATAAAAATATCTTGTTTGTTTGCAGCTATAATAGCTAACGGGCCACGAGAACCTGGTGTTGGAGCAGAACTTGAATCTCCAAGTGAGAGTTTAAAGAACGAAGAATCGCGCGATCAGCAAGTTTCCAGCAGAAAGATTTCAATGGAGAGTGACATTGATGAAGATGATAAAAAAGAAACCGAGAAAGACTTACAGGTATCAGCGACGATTTATGGGGATCAAATTTATGATAATTAGATGTCTGAAAGTATACTTACAATTGTTTATCTTTCAAACAGGATGTACGAAAGCTTCGAAACACAATAGACAACTTCAAAGGACGAGCAGCAGATGGAAGCGAGTCTTCGTCCAGCCAATGGGAGCTCGAGTTACAAGCTGGGTTGGAAAAACTAAACAGTCATCCCTTAACTTTGATGCAGCGAATAACAAAAGAAAGTTCATCTAATATAGAGTCAGATCAGCCGGACATTTCACGCGTTAATCCTAAGCATGAAGCGTTAACTAAAAATCTTGAGCCAACTAACATAAGTGAGGCATCGTCAAAAAAATCTGTTCTAGGTAGCATTTCTAACGCAGGCTCTAACCAGGGTTGGCACTCTTTGACGCAAAGTCCAATAAACTCGATAATATCGAGATCAAAAACAGCGTTGAAGAACAGTTTCTCAAAATCTCTCACTAGCAGCCCGGTAAATAAGGGTGCTTTTGCTTTTTGCAAACCGAAAGTTCAGCCTTTAGAAACTAGTTTAAATAGTAATAAGCAAACGTTGGGTCAGATCCAATGTACAAAACGAATTACACAGTGCGAGCCAAGGCATCACAGTCTAGATTCAACGCCTATTCGTAAAGATGTTAGTAAATTAGAACCAAGTGACAAAAAACCAAGCAAAACCATAGAATTGCCATTGCTGTCAATTTTCAATGATACAAAATCTCAGGACTCGTTGAAAGGCAAGAGCTGCAGTATGGTGAACTTGAATGAAAAGAAGAATCTCAATATTCCGATAAACAAAACGGCTATGAGTAACATTCAGACTTTAAGTATGGAGAAACTAGCGAGCGCCAGGTGTAAGATTATTGCAGAAAGCTCATAAATTGATGGCTCTAAAGAAAAAAAATGTGATATACGATGCTGTTAAAAACAGTATTTCATTTTTATATTTGATGATGAAATTTTTATAAAATGTTTAATTTTATTGAGAGAGAACTAAGCCGGTATTAATTTTATTGCGCAGTCCACTTTTCTTATATTGTTCGTGAAGAAAATAATTATTTTTCGATGGTTTTTTTATTTGCCACTAAGTAATGAAAATTTGATGTTGAACAATTCATAAATCAGTAATATGAAATGTTAATTAAAAACTTTTTCGTCTACGATCCAGATGTTTGCTAGTTTAAATTTTGTTGTATGCAAAAGTAATGTATTTGCGTGTGCATTGCGGATGCAGTAAAAAAGTTTTTAATTACAGTTAATTTCACATGTGTATAATCAAAAATCAATTATATTATTGTGTTGTACAAGCCTTCATTAACAATTTGTTTGCTACTATACCAGTGTTATTAAATCATTGTATAATTTTGCATAAGCATATTTTAACCGAACAATATTAGACTCTATGAATGTTTTTTTAATAATCAAAAGTGTGATCTGATTAGAACTGATATTAAAACTTATTTTTTATCACAAGTGTACAAAATAGTTGCATTTTATGCCTATTTAGATGAAAAAGAGTGGCCAATTATGATCTTTCAAGTTCCTAACAGTTGTTCATTAGGGGAAAAAAATCCTCCCTTCTTCTTCCTAGGGAGAAAATTAAAATATTATAACCAACTATAATACACTCCCTTAACATAACATACTATAAACATAAAAGCTTTATTTCTTATATCTTATAACATAGATAGTGAAAAATGATCACATTTTTCGTGCACTTTTGATAAAAAATAAAATGTAGAACATAAGTGGAGTTGTAAACTTACCTGCAATTACTCCACAGTTGTTGTATAAGCTATTATTTTAACTCTAAATTAGTTAAGTCGTTTGACTTTTATTATTTTTTTTGATAAGATTAATGACATAATAAATGAATATTAAACAATTACTGTTAACATTTTAATAAATCACGATAGAAAAAAATTGAATCAATGACGATTTTATTTAAAGATCCATTGGTTTCGTTTGTTTCGCTTTTATATTTAAAATTGATTACAAGATTCAAAATCAAAATGAATGAACAAAAATTGAACATTAATATATGTTTATTATGATACATTCAGTCAACTATTGACGAAACACAAAGTATTTCTATACCATTAACTGAGAGATTCTGTCATATATTATTTCGATCATTTATTGGAATGAATTCATTAAACAACTTTATTATATTTATCTGACGATACGTGTTCAATTTATTGTAAAGCACAACAAGATCAAACAGCCTAAAACACTTTGCCAAATAAATCGGTTGGAGACAAAAGTTTAAACGTCTTGAAATTTGCAATAAAATAACAAACGCTCGTATTTCAAGCTGTTTCGATTCATGCATTATTCCCGCTCGATGTACATAGTTCATCTCCACTCCTCATACTCTTACAGTCAACTTGATGTATTGCAATTCTCAACGGAATCATAATGAGAACACAAGTCGATAGCTTTCTTTGGTCAAAGACCCTTCTGTTAACATTATATTATATGCAGGGGATTTTTTGTACATTGTCTGACGCCATTTCAGATGGCAGTTTAGACCGCATTTCAAATCCTTTTCATGAACCTTGTAACATATTTCACTTACTCTTTGACCCTGGTTTTAAGTAAATGTCGAATACCAATTAAAATATTGTATAATTCGATAAAATGTACCAATTAATATTCGCTAATAAAAAAAACATAAAAATTCGACAATAAATTATTAAAAACAAAAATATTAAAACTTTAAGTCAATTAAAACAACGAAAGCTTTATTGTCGCAGAGATTTTTGAATATATATATATATTATCGATAAATATTCCAGACAATAAACTGAATTGAAACTCTGATATTCGACACTGTCTTAAATTAATAGAAATTGATAATTTTACATTAAAATGATTCGTTCCGGCAAAATACTACTTATCAAAATGATTAATTTGAGTATTGGTTTTTTAACATCTTGTTTCATACAATCCGCTGCGCCCGATGTACCTGACCCATTTGATAACATCGTGATCAGAGTAATTTAGCTTAGACTCAAAAACTTTGAGATAGCGCACTTTGAAGCCGGACGGCGCAAATGGTACTTCAAAGTTCATCGAGATGGGTGGCCGAGTCCACTTCTTCTTCATGTCGGTCTCGAGAAGATCAATCTCAGCTGAAAGTTGCGTCTCTTTCATACCAGCCATGCGCTTGATTTTCCAAACAATCGCGTTCTCAGAGGGCTTGTATTTCGCTTTGCCTTTGGATACAATGAGGATCACTCGTGCAGTGTTCAGAGGAGTTGGTACACGCACTTCTATCTTTTGACCGAGCAGTGACGGCTTGAAGTTGGATTTAAGCACCGCTTTGACTTCCATTTTCGTGCGACCTACCTCGCGCACTAATGGAATCACTCGGAATGGCAGAGATATATCTTTAGTTGTGCGGTATCTGAAACAACAAACGTACATTTATAATCGATCCTAATTTTTGTTTAACGCTCAATGCGAGGAATAAATTTTTGTTTTTTTTTTTTTTTATTTACCTCATCAGTTCAAATTCTCCATCAGGGGGAATGAAACTGATTGCATGTTCTGTTTCAAACTTGGATAACTTGACGCACTGATGAAATTGGCTGTCGTCAATTACGACAACTGGTTTACCAGATCTAGCACCTGTCGGGTCATCGTTACCTCCGCCCAACCCACCGCCGCCTTTCATACCCTTCGCTTCCATTACAATCTTGTCATTGATACCAAATTTACACTCCGGCATTCCTGATAAGTATGATTTCATGACCACCTGCAAAAATGTAACCCGTTAAAACAAAACTGCCGTTGGAACTTAATTTTATGTTGATTAATTTTCACACAACTCGATAAGTACCTTGCCAGCAACATGAGCACTGAGGACCTGACCTTGGGGGCTCATCAGAAGATTAACATACTCCAATACATCAAGGAACAACTCATTGCGCCGGTACTTGATGCCTTCCCTTCTCCAACCGATTTGTCCTGTTACTTGCGATGTTATCTGAGCCTGTTCCTCTTTTGTTGCCGATTTTATTCCTTGTTGAGTGATGAACGTCTTCAGAACGCCAGTATCGCAATTTTGGGGATACCCAAAGTCCAAAATTTCTAAACAAAATGTCACGATATTTCAATTTACAAATAGTCCACATATTGTGATATCATTTATATAATAGACAATTGAAAAAAAAAAAAAAAGTTTTTCCAATTTTGTTTACCATCAAGCAATTCGTAGATGAGGACAAAGTTGTTCTTGATATTTTCCTCGGTGACTTTTCCAAAATAAGACTGCATAACGTCGATGATCTTAAGCAGGAATTCGAAAACCATGGCGGCGTTAACATTTTGTTTAGTGACCGCAGCGAGCCAGATGTTAGCACGCTTGATATGGAAGAATGAGGTACGAGCGATGTTGGTCACCGGGGAGCGTACTTGCTGACGGGCGTGGATCACGTTCACACGAAACGCGTCCACGGCATTTCTCCCGATATCATCCCGGTAGACGCGGGATATCAGCACCTCCCCTTTGTGGTTGTAGACGAACAAACCTCCTATCATTTTGATAGAAGATTCTATCTATGCCTGTCTTATCATACACCTGAAAACCGTTAAAAATTAATTATACAGATGTATTTAAAAATCTTACAGACAAAAATTGCAATTATACAATCAATCAATTATAATTGTGATTTATCATTGATTGATTTTCGACACTGATGAATAATACATGTGATAAACACAACACAATCACAATGATACTAAAAATAGAGAAAAAAAAATCAATTTTAGTATAAGATGTTTTTTCTCCACTTCGTTTGTTCTCGTTGGATGTTAAATTTCTTTTGGAAATGTAACATCAACAAATTTTGTTGCTAATCAATTGGTAGATTGATATATGAAGAGACCGGAATTGAAACTGCAACTGCATAATTGGCAATAATAAATAGGTGTAGTTAGAAAATGTATACGTGTGCAGTGAATAACGCCCAAAGAGATGTCGAATTGACATTTAGGTTTGATGGGTTGTGAAAATGAGCATACGTATACTTGGTTAGAGATAATGGTTCAAGTTGGTCGGTCCAAGGTGAGTTGAAAAAAGGCCGGTTATAGGGAAACGGTCAGTGGGATAAGAGGCAAAACGAAAAGTAAAAAAGTAAGACTTACACATTGCCATCACTCGAAAGAAAGATGTGTGTAAAATCGATCGTCCGTGCACCCAACGGCATAAACTGTGCAACACAACGCCGACTGTGGTTTCGATTCCAGTTGTGCCAACTACGAGCTAAAGTATGGCGGCAACCGTTCGGCGCAACGCCCACTTATTGAATACAGAGCAGGTCAATAGAATTGTAAATGCTGGTCGAAGTAGGAGCAAATGAAAGGAAATTCATTTCATTCATTTTTTTTTTCAATTGGACAGGATATTAAGCGGGGTTTTGTTTTCATCCAAACGTATAACGTGAATTTTTTTACTATTTAAAAACTGCATTTCCGCCCGCGAAATTTAAATGTTGAAGGATTATTTATCGCTTGTAAATGTCATGAAATAATTGAAACAAGTTTTTTTATGATCTATGGCATAAATTTATTAGTTAATAATAACTTATAAGATTATCACACTGTAATGCTTACCACATGTTTGAGATTATTTCAATAGACAAATTTTTTTTCTTTTCGGTTTTTATAAAGGTTCAATTTTGTACAAAAACATTTACGCTTCGATCATCGCTTGTATTTACTGATTGAGATTCTTTTATTTTGTATTTCTTAATTATTATTGTGCAACGATAACAAAAAATTCGATCGAATATTAGCCAATACACAAGTCTACAATGACAATTTTGAAAATTTCATAACTTGTAGATTTTTGACTTCTTTGCCTTATAAAACATTACAATATTTTAGCACAACCAAAAAAGAAATTGTCGTACTCATAAAAGTTCCAAGATTGTCTTACAATATTCAGAAATAACTCAACTCTAAATGACGATCACTATTTCTGATAAAGATGAAAAGTTGACATAGAAATGTTACAAATATAACAACCGTTGAAACCGAACAGATTGATTTACACCTTTGACGCGAGTCGTTTATTGCAAATAACTAATTGCTCCGTATAAAACAAATCTACGAAAAGTTGACGCCTAGAATGACTGAGTCAAACAGTTCTGTGGATATTTCTTAATTCGTGTTTTTCATTTAATTAATTTAAGAATTCTTATACGAGGTGTTCTGTATTACAATATTGATTCTAAATCAATCGTAAAATTATACAAGTATGCACGCAGATGGTCAGAAACAGATACATTTTCGATTCAATTCGTGTCCAAAGTTTACTTTGCTTCATAGGAAAAAGTTGAATCCATTTATGACTAGATAAAATAAATGATTGTCCGTCATTCAATCTGAAACTAATTTCTGAAATCTAAAAAGATATTATTAAAAGATAATAAAATTCTATAGAGTTATACTTTTAAACAATTGAATTCTTGTTCGTTGAGCTTTGATAATTGTAAAATTGAAAATGTTAACTTAAAAATCTAACTGTTTCTGAGATTTCGCTAATATCGTTTTTCAAAAAACAGTTCAGGATCAAAACGTTGAGAAACACAAGACAAACATTCCATTCAAAAATCTCATTTGCATATCCTGAGTAAACTTAAATACAAACGCAATATAATCAAACGTTAAACAAACACATTCATCCTTTATTTGGTTTACTGTTTGCACAATAGTTTAAATAAACGGGAAACTGTTAGACAGCCCTGCTGTCATCCTGAGTATTATTATTTGTTGACATTGCTACGTAATGGAATAATTGCATTGGTCGTTTGAAAAGTAGCTAACGCGTGTAACATCTTCGGTGCGAATAAAAAGCCAGCCTCAAACAAACCGTCAATCGAATAAACGAGGTAACATTTTTCTGCAACTTGGATTGTGCATCTGCTTGATTTTGTCGCGAAAATAAAAAAATATAGCGCATATGAAAAGGAAACAAGAACAAAGTAGCAATGCCACGGACATGTAACATTTTACCAACATCATACAAATTATGTGTTATTTAATATCATTTAAACTATGCATAACCAATCATCCCCGTTCATTTCCTTGACTAGCAACAATAAAATCTATATTAATCAAGTTTAACAAAAGACCATAGTCACGTGTCTTTTACTTGGCAGTGAAATCTGGCCAGTAGTTGATGTAATATCGATGGGTCGAACCTTCAAATAGTCTGTCCAACCACATAGGTAAACCGTCCAGCAAGTTTTCTTGATACAAAACGTCGTTTTCAGTCTGAAAAATTGTGACAATTATTTTATTACTAAAATACTAAAACAATGTTCAGCTTCATTATTGTTCTTAACATACTTCGTCTTGCGATCCTTCGGTATCGCTAGAACTTTCGAAGCCTATAAATGCACCTAGTTCAGCATCACTATTCCTCCTAGCCAGTTGTTTAGTCATACGTTCAAGTCGCTAAAAACATTTGGTTAATGTAAATTTCAAAATTTCTGGTACTGAAATACTAAATACTTCCAAACGTGTTTTTACCTTTGAACCTTTTCCTTTAGTACATTCGGGATGCTTAGCATGATACATACAGAAGTATTTTCTATAACCATTCAATGAGAGAACGGTACCAACACAATTTTTCGGATTGATCTTCAATTCTCTCGGCTCCGGCAGACTTAGCTGCAGAAGTTGTTTGTACCAGTCAAGCCCACGTTCCAGTAACATATGTCCGAACATCAGTGTTTTATTTTTTCTGAAATTGTATGTGACAAATCGAGTTTAATATTGTTCGAATTGGATGCGGAAATTTCATCATTAAGATTCATTTAAATATTTTGAACCTGTAAGGCCAGACTGCTTTGTGAAAAGCTGGCAAGAGTTTAACCCTGCTTTGTTCGTCAACTAGCAAAACAATAGTTCGGCATCCTGGTTTCAAGAGCCGAACCATAGAAAAATATTGTTCCGCGCGCAATTCATGCAACCTTAACTGCGGCTGAGACGACGCTGCTTTGCCATTTGTGTCCTTCCACTTTTTGTTCATCTTTGACTTCAAACTAGCTTCTTCTAATTTCCTGTAAAAGAATTATTTTAAACTTTTCAATTCTATTTTACATCTGACGTGTCAATTAAATGACAATGTTGGGCTTATGTAACTTACACTAAGTATGACATGCCGTAACCCGCCACACCGATTAATATAATTGTCGCTACCACTGAAATAAATGGCAACAGTTGTTCTTTCGTCAATGATTCAGAAAAGTAATCTACAGCTAGAAGTGCTCTTCCAATCAATCTATCCACAGTACCCTGTAATTAAGACGAATGAATATAATTTGAAGTCTTGTTAGAGGTAAATTTTGAAATATTAACTTTTGTACAAATCGAACAATTATGAAATTACCAAAGCGTGTTCATCGGCAAGTTCTCCGACAACCGCTGTGTAAGGTAAACTCTCCGAAGCTTTCAAACATTTTTGAATAGTTTGCTCCAGATTCCGGCGTGTTTCATTCCATGTATGATCGTCCTTGATAGCATCTTGCCATCCGTTTGGCAACCATTCGTACTTGACTTGACTAGCATCTCTTCTCCAGATAATCACGACGTGCAGCAAAGGATTCAACGGACTTTTTTCACCTGCCATAAGCGCTAGCACAAACTCTGGCTGTGCTTCTTGAAAAACGTAGGTGTACCTCACTCGTTCAGTGCTAAAACATTTGAATTGGTTTGAAAAATTCGGAACGAAATTATACAACAGAGATGTCAAAGATGATTTATGTAAATAAATTCGATACCTATGAGGTGACTCGATAGCAGCTTGACGAAATTTGTGCCGCGCTAGGTCATGAATCGCGCTATTTTGAGATATCAGAACCGCGCACAAACGTTTTTGTGGTCTCAACCACTCCGGGGGGCAGACCAAGTCCAACATAGCTTGGTTTGAAAGTCTGGGAAGCATGAGAAATTTGTTGTTCGCTATGATGTTGTGCATCGTCTCGCTTGGGATATCTTTCATGCTAACAGAAGCCATTGGTTTTTCTGTGTTCTCGTTGAATAGCAAGACAGTATCCAGATCTCCGGAAATCTTGTATTTACTAGTTATATTTTCAGTCTCTTCTTTTCCAACCTGAGAAATCAATTTCACGAGATAATTAACTCTAAATTTTGTTCACTGAAAAAAAAATCCAAAAAATGAATTTGTTCTTACCTGAACAAAGCCAAAGTCGACACGATCTCGGTGGTGCAGTGCCACAAGAAGGTAGCGCAATCTCGCGGAATCTCTTTTCTCAAAAATCAAAGCTCGAATTCTATTATCAACCCATCCGGATAAAAATTTGTCCAAGTTATTTTTGTCAACGTTTTTGATCAACTTGTACGGAAATTTATCCCTCAAAAATTCTACAAGAAATAAATGTAAACGTTACATCATTCATATTTGTTCAACGAGGTGTTCAGAAGTTTGAGTTTATTAAAAAGAAAATTCATTGAAAGCTTACCGACTATCTTTTGAACACTAAATAAAGATTCTTTGTAAATGCTTGTTCGGCCGTCCAGGACGACTGCAAGGCAGGGCAATTGGTTGATTCCTAATCTTCGTACCAAAGCGGGTTCTCTTTCAGAATGAATCGTGGCTAGACCAACGCCTAAAGGTTCGAGTTCTTCCATCAAACGTCGCCATGTAGGTTCGACTTGTAAACAGGCATAACACCAGTCGGAGTAAAAAAGTATCAAGTGCGGTGTGCGGTAACTTTTTGGTATTATATTATTTTCAAAGGCTCTGCAGAGATGAATTTTTTTTTAATTAAATAGATATTATATATTCGTAGATCTATCATTTATTCACAATATACTTACCGATATGTGATGCTCATTCTATGGAAAAAAGAGACATCTCTACTCTGATAATTATGTCTAAAGCTGGAAAACAATTCTTCTAGAGGATCAGGCATGTTAAAGTGACTGTTGTCCCTACGTTGGCGAGACATGTTTTCCTCCGTGATGCCATGATTATCAAATTTTCTTCTCCTTTCAGGGTCGCTCAAAAGCTGTAATCAATTGTAATTAATTGATGTCATCTGTCATATTGATTTTGTCTTATCCAATTTGTCTTGACTTCTATGTGCAATCAATAAAAAAAAAAAAATACTATAGTCAATACAACTGGACTACAGTATTTTTTTAAAGTCACGTTACTAAACGGAGATATGGTGATATTTACGTAGATTTAGATGCTCGTTACGTCTCCGTTATATCTACATATATCTCCGTTATAGCTACGTTATATCCCCGTTTACGGTCGCCCTAGCCTCGTCCATAAATCAACACATTACCTCATATGCTCGTGTAATTTCTACGAATTTATTTTCAGCTGCTGGATGGTCAGTTTTGTCAGGATGCCTGAAATTCAAAGGAGAAACGAGCTCGATGAATTGTTAACAATTCAGATGTAACTTTGATGTAAACAAACAGAAAGTTGACAAGTAGAGTTAAAGGGAGACACAACGTTACCATTCTTTGACAAGGTGCTTGTAAGCTTTTCGAATGTCCTGCAGGGTGGCATGTCGAGAAACGCCCAAAATTTTGTAAGGGTTGCCAAGAGGCTCCCCAGCCCCGGACGAAGGCAACAACTGAACAACAACGAACAGGGTTGCGAATACTGATAGCCTCAACCGAGGCGTTAGTCTTAAATTTCTCATGGGCGTCTATCAGGCTACACTTTCCATTGGACCCTATGACTGCCGGACGCTAAAGTTCCATGGCATGGCCGTGAACTCGGCACAGTGGTTCGCACGTACGGCTGACACTTTTTATTTACCCGTCATCGGTGTCCGAGAGGTTACAGCGGCGCTTTTAGTGCAGCAGCCAGCGCACGAAAATAGACGCACACCAGACAACGACCAAACACTCGCGCGACCTACTGACTATCACTGACAATGACAATCCTTCCGGCTCGCTTCGCTCCGCTCGCTCCGATTCACCTCGGCATTCCACAATTTTTTTTTCACTTCTGTCGTGCCATTTCGTCTCTCACATGACAGTTGCTGGCCTGGCCCGAAAGAAAAACACTTCTGCTCGCTTCTTCTGCTGCTGCGGCCAACTGATAGTCAACACGCCAATCAAAACCAATCTGGCGCCCCTCCCCCGCGCTGATGCAGCGATCCAGGATGGTGTATAGTTTTGAAAGAAAAAGTGCCATCCAAGCGTTAGGAATGAAGGCATTTAAAAAAAACTGATACTTCCTGTGCGGTGAGAATGTTTTTTAAATTTTTTATTTTTTTTTAATTTTTCATTCTTGTTGTAAGGATTGGAATGACAGTTTCAGTGGTTTTTATATTCAGTTTTGGATAATAATCTAGCCGCATTGCCACACGCGCCATCTGGTAACAGCTGATGATTTGTAATCAAAAAATTATACTGCGGATGTTGAGGAGTAAACAATTCAATGATTAAGTTGAAAAAGAAAAGTTTTCATTAACATGTGAAATCAGGGGCATTTTTTAACCACTAAGAAAATGTAAATTTGTACAATTTTTACGAGCAGATTGTACAAAATTTATGGAACAAAGTTTATAACATACATATATAGTTACTTTTTTATGGCGGTTCAGAGATAAAATGTTACAAGGACGTTTCAATAATGAATTCATTGATTTTTACATCAAACGTTTTATTTTGTCAATGTTTTATAAATATAATGCAAAATGTGTTCGTTTTATACAAGTGACAAGATCAATTTTATAAGTTTCATTTAGAAATCGTTGTACGCGTTGTGTTTTATAAATTACGTGTAAAATATTATTAATTTGAAAATACCTATTAGTAATAATAAATATTGTACAGGTCAAATTATCGTTTATTTTTCAAATGACAGTGGTTCATTTTTTAGTTTCCTCCTTTAGGCAAAAAACAAAAAAAAAAAACGAAATGAAGAATTTTTTCATGGTGACGTTGAACATGACAAATTTTTTGATACACAAATTATTTTCAAATCAAAAAAAAACATTTTCAAGTCGCTAAATTTTATCATTGATTAGTTAAACGATTCCATCATTTTTACATCGAAGATGTTTGTTGGAAAAATAAATGGAAGTAAAACATTTTTTACTTTCTGTTATTTTATCTCAAGTTTCATAAAATATTTTCTTTTAATTTTTATTTTTTCTCCCTAGATTTTACTATTCAACATCGTTAAAAAATAATTCACAAAAAGTGTCTTTGGAAATGTTTAATCTCATCCAATGAAGATTCAATGTAAAAATGAGCATTTAATATAATTACATATGCAAGAGTGAATCGATCGTATAATTGTCAGTCAATTTGGAGTAACAAACAACACGTATATCGAGAATATCACAAAAATTGTACTTTGACATAGATGAACTGAATTCGTTCTTATTTGACAACCCTAAATACGAATCGCTAACGTGGTATACATTTTGCGTAATTAAACGTGAGGCGGTTACATTTCAGAACAATCATTTTGTTTTAAATATATGACCTTTCAAGTCAAAAGCCAATAGCAAAAATGCTGTCGAATAAGTGGAAGTTTATAACAGAAAAAGCAAAAAAATCGACATTTTGCACGTATAAAATAATTGTAAACGAGACAACTGTATAAAAAAATCAAATAAAATTTATGAACCTGAAACGACTTCAAATCAATACCTTGGAGCCGTCTCAACAAACATTCGTCAGAGTGGAAAGTTTTTACAAAATATTATAAAAAATTAATTCGAAAAATTCGCTAAACCTATTCAATAAAAGATAACAAAATCAGACACAAAAAAATAATCACAGCATCGAAGTACAGAGTCCAAATGCGGAAATACCAAACCTAAGAGATCTATGTACAAATCATATAAGCATATTTCAATAATTTCTAAATCTCGACAAACTGTATTTAAACTTGTCGAAAGGCCTTGTCGTTTATCACAAAAATCATTTCACAAAATTAAATTACATTTGTCTCGACTGAGATCCGAACTTTATTGACTTGTTTAAAAGCAAGTGACATTCGCGTCAAACTTGCCGGACTTGCACTCGGCAAAATCCATCCCAAAAGGCACAGAATTCGAGATGCTTTTGCCTGTGCAGTCATCCTCTTCGCTGAAGATATTGCACATAATTCTGTCGTCGTATAAAGAAAAACGCGCGGTCGATTGTGAACGTCCACGCATTTTTCTCACGGACGGCGGTAAGTCACCGGGGGTTTTGATGCGCATGTTAGGATCCTTGAGGCTCCGCAGATTCGGATCCACGTTGAAAATTTCGTTGAACTTGTCCAGACTTTCCTGACGGCTAAGCGATTTAGACGATTGTTTTGGATTCATAGGAGCAATCGGTAGAGTGCAGGGTCTTTCGTTTTTATCATCACAAGACTTGTCGCCCGAATGTTTATCATCACAGTAAGCAACAGTGTCGACAACTTTTGCATTGACATTGGGATTCGACAGGAGGCTCGACTTGGAATCGTCTCGCTCGATTTCACACAGATTGTAAGAGTACGGTTTCTTAGACAGTAGCATATTTTTGATTTGCGACCAACCAGCGAACTTGCGCCTCCTCGGACTGTCTTTGAGCACTTCGGTTGCGTGGCTATGATTTGTGTGCTCGTTTGTTGAATTTTTATTTTGTGTCACAATTGTTGCGACTTTGTGAATCGGCGAGTCTACGTTTTCTAAGGTTCGGTACTCAAGACCAGCAGGGTACCTGTCTTCGAGAGATTGCTTCGAATTCGAAACTGTACTTATGTTGCAAGGCTCCGGGTTTGATTGACTTTGCTCGTTGAAGGATGAGAGTTGAGTTGAGTTTATGCTCTCCAGTGATCCAGACACTTTGTACACTGGTTTCTCGTTTGAAGATGTAGCTAAAAGAATCAATTTTATTTTAATTTTCATCATTTTGGTTTGCTTTTCTTAATAGTCAAATTTGAAGACTTTAATTTAATAAACGTTGCTCATCCTATTTAATTTCATTTGTGCAAAGGTACTCACAACTTTGATCATCCATACTGTTTCTTGATAAGTGGACTAGATTACTAGATTCCACAGATACCGCACTGTCATGGTTAGGAGCTTTTAGCGAGATGCAAGTTTCTAAAGATGGCAAGCAGTCTCCATTGGTATAAAGTTTGTAAGAATCATCAGCAGAGTATGCTGTCACTAAAACATAATTTTTTTTTGATACATCTTTTTCCTTTTCCAATCAACATTTGTTTCAGATCATCTGTTTTAGATCCAAATATTGTACCTTGTTGTGATTGCAATTCAGTCAGTCTTTCCTCTATGCAAAGAGCAGTCAAACGAGCCTCAGCATCCGCATCCCAACAATCCTCCATCGTTTCACAAATTAAGCGTACGTATGATTTATCCACCACGTTTCCTTGCAGTGCAGGTCGTACTTTGTTACGTGAAACATGTACCTGCATTTGCTCAAATGTCGGATGGACACCTGTCAAGATAACAATTTAGTTTAAAAAAATGATTTGTATCGCTCTAATTTAATAATCAATTTATAAAATAATAATAATTAATTTGAACAAATCTTAATTTACCAATTTCACGTTCGAAAGGTTGTGCATAAGGTGGAATTTCAGTCCCGGCAAGATAGATATCGGAGCATCGTGAGACCAGCTCCCAAAGGACCAGTCCTATCGCATAAACGTCGATTTGCTTGAGTGAACTTTCGCAATCGCGCAAATTTACTGCTCCTTCCAAAATTTCCGGCGCCATGTATCTCAGAGTTCCAACTTGCTTTGAAAATTGCTACAAAATTAAAGATTCCCAAATTACAGTTCACGAAGAAATCGATCAATGTATGACGTTGGACCAATTGTTATCTTACATCGTTAACTGATTTGTTTTCCGAACGTTGTTCCTCGCCGTTGGCATAATATTTGGAACCAGTCAGTTGAACCGATAATCCGAGGTCGCAGATACAACAAGTGCCATCTGCTTTGATCAAAATGTTTCTCGAATTTATGTCCCTGTGGGCGATGCAGGGTTTCACACTATCTGAAAAATCGAGATGATTTTTTTTTTTCGATCAGACGTGCAAAATGAAATGTTTTATTTCAGTATTAACGAAATAAGTTACCTCCTTTGCATATATCGGTATGCAGATGAGCCAACCCTTTGACAATTGTAAGTCCCATTTTACAAAATGAAGGCCAGTCGATTGTATGGCAGCGCAAAAAGTCAGTCAGTGTCCCACCTGGGGCATAGCTCAGTACAAGTAAATATTCTATGGTTCCATCTAAGCTCACTCTTTCATTTGATCCTGCAAAATTATATTTTACATTTAGAGTTGAGAACCATTGAGATTTGTTGACTTTAAATCAGTGTATTCTCTATTAGCAAATCTCTATTAAAAAATATTATGCTTATGTCCGCCTAAATAACATTTCTAGAATATTTATATAATTTCAAAAACCTAAATTATTATTTCAGAATTATTATTCAGGCGGATATTAAATGTAACATCTTTTAATATTCTTTAATATCTATTATGTCCGTCTAATATTCTCTGAATATCTTGTGCTTATAGGGTTCAAATCGAATAAACATCTTTTACCAAAATAGTGTAATAATGAAGGGTGTTCCATAAAAGGCAAGCAGTAAGTATCTCTCTCGTTTTGAAAATATGTCGCATAATGTGAAGGGTATATTTTTACTGCCACATCTTGATCGCCCATGTTTGCTTGCCAAACTGATCCATACTTTCCTTGACCTGTCATTTAAAAATTATAACAATCAATTTATCTTTCTAATCTGTAGGATTGTCTGATAAAAGAAAGGAACTTGTTTTTTTGTCTCACCAACTATCATCGAAAGTTTCAAATGGTCAACAGTATAAGCTCCAGATTTCAAAAGGGCACTTTCAGTAAATTGGTCAGTGTAAGGTCTTGGCTTGCCTAGTCTCATCATTAAATTATGCCGATGAATTTTGTACACCAACATCGCAATTGTCAATAGTAAAAAGATGGATGAAATTAAAGTGATGATTATTATCAATATCCATCGGTCAGAATTAGAATGCCCCAAATATTGCGTCGGGACTGAAACAATTGAAATTCAATTTTTAAATTAATTTGACAATTAAAAATTCTGATGCATATTTTGCAAAGTTGTTTCGAAGCATTAGCTTACTTGTAGGACTAGAATGTGCTGATTTATTTGAGGTATAATCTTTTATATTAAGATTGCAATAATCGCCGGTACAACAACAAAATTTTGTATTGTTTAAGGCTTTTGTTGACTGTTCTCCAGCTATGCACTCTGTGTTCTCGCATTTTTGCTCTCCTGACTGTTTCCAACAACCTAAAGATAAACATTTCAGAATTAAAATGAAATTAAAAAAATAATTGCCATAATTTAATGAAAAATGTAAAACCTTGTAACAAAATGCTTATTCCACTTCCATTGCTGGTCTTCTCTTCCTTCCATAAGGCAAAGCAAAAATTATTGCACTCTTCAGACTTGAGGTCATCATCTTTCTAGAAAAAATGGAAAAATTTGAACAAAATATTTTTAAGACTTAATTCACAATCGTTTGGTGTAGTTGCTAGATAAAAAAGAAAACGATACAATTCGCTTTCACTTTTCTGTTTTTCAATTCGTGATGAGTTCACGTTTAATTCTATGTGAAAACAGTTGGACTTTTTTTTATATACTTACTGGTATTCTAAAGTGTATCCTATTGATTGAAGGATCAGCTTCGCCTGCATGGTGTGTCACGGAAACATTTCCCATGTCTTTTTTATATGTGGCACATAGACTGCTTGCTTTGGTGAATCCACATATTGTCGTGATTAAAAATAATACAATGACCATCATTGTGCCGTGAGCAGAAGCCCCTTGAAAAACATACATTCTGAAGAAGCTCTGTTTTTGCACTTTCAATGATTCACGTCGAATAAAAACTTTGCTATCATCTCTGTAAAGAAAAAAAAATTAAATTTTTATTTGAATTGACATGATTAAAAATTTAAAAACAGTAATAATTATTTTATTGATATATTGATTAGATAGGAAATTGTTATAAAATTCTGGTTGTAAAAGAGAAACGTTCACGAACAAAATCAGAACTGATCGGTTTAAAAACTCAGAACCCGTCTCTGTTTTAAAGCAACAAATTGTAAAAGAAGAAAAACTTCAATTGGTCCAATTTGTCGAACGAAAAAAAAGAAAAAGGAAAAGTTGTATACATACTATGTTACAGATGTGTTGGACATGGCTGTGTAGAAATTGCAAAACAGCAGGAAACTCGCGCGCGAGGACCAACGAAATTTGGAGCAGCGCAATTAACACAATTATCACTCTCGAAAAATTATCTGCCGCGAGATAAAGAGCGTTGAGATAAATGCAGAAGCAGTGTCACATTATGCGGTCGCGCGCCGACCATAAACTTAGCATCTCCAAGCGACGGGCCATCCGTGGGACAACGGTAACAAGCACGGGAATCGACTGTGGGATACGCGCAGGATTATACCTATGCGCAGAAGCATGCGTCGTGGAGGGCACTGACATAAATTAAGGAACCCAAGGAAACGGCGAATCATGATGGCAAAACAATTTGATAGAATGCGCCTATGATACAATAACAGATGACGCGCTTCACATTTGTATATTATGTTTTCATCTCGGTACAAAAACATTTTGACAACTCTTGAAATCATTCACGATAAATGAAAATGAAAATTTTTATTTTTGATATGTCAAACTCAAAAATTCATAGGGTATTTTTTTCAAGGTGGGATATAATAAATAATTAAGGCACAAATTTTTTTTTCTAAAATTATATAATATCTTATGGACGTATACTTTACAAAACTGTGGTGTTTTACAATTTTGTTATAGTACATTTTTTGAAATATCATAGCGAAGCAAATAAATGCACAATACTGCCAAAAGCGCGCATTGTAATATTATATAAAAATACGGCAAGGGACATTTGTTCTATTGTTTTCTATTTCTATTATAGTCATATATATATAAAGAGTATAATTGAATGTTTCTATTCAGAATCAACGTTTTTGTCTTCTACCGAAAAAAATTGTATAAAAATATAACAAACAAAATTCACGTCTTGATGAAATTATACTTTTTGCATTCTGTCAACGCAAAATAATAATACTTGTATTTTGTTGCTTCAATATTCTACTAGACATTTAAATTAATTTTGGTTGAAATTGAAGCATTTTTGTTAAAAATGTTTTTTAGGCAAATTGTAATTTCACTATTACATTTAGTTGGGATCTTCTAATTTTCTATATATAGTTCACTACTGTTTGGCGAATAAAAAATAATTTAAAATGCAGGTCTATGAAGAATTAGATGTGCATAGATTTTATACGAATGCTTTCCATAACATTCAATTTTAAATGTTAATTAAAAACAAATTTAATCAAACCTAACACAAATAAGAATACTATAACCGCAATTGATACCTTTACTTTATTTATTTAAAATAATTTTCTTTCGCTCATTGGAGTAGACTTTCATTAGTCTTAAAATTCTGTATTTCATTTAAAGTTGATCTGTTATTTATTTAAAACTTTTTTATAGTAGCTTATAGGGGGATACCACAATGAAAAAACGCATCTACTTATCTACTCCAAGAGGGGCGTAAATTCGTAATTGGCGTAATTCATAATATAATATATATATACATATTTACTCTGATAACCAAGCATTATGTAAAGCATTTACATAAAATTTTAGTAAATCTAACTCATCATTGTCCCGCAAAATTTACAGAAATCATTAACATTCAATATTCACAAAACAAACGTTTGTTTAAATTTATAAATGAATCAAACAAACATTTTTTGGTATTTCGAAACTTTGAAGATCTAAACAATGTTTACGTATGTGTGAGAATTATATAATTAATAATGCCCCATAATGATGAGTTAAATTTTCAAAATTTCTTTTTGATATTTACGTAATTTACAAAATTTACATAAATACGGCTATAAGGGCAATATATAATGTTATATATTATTATATTAATTCTGTGGCTGCAAGGAAAACCAGTTAGTATATATAAATTCTATACCACTTAACTGGTTGTATTTCACAGATTAATAAATATATTATACACTTTTTTCATTTGAATTGTATACAATCTTTCTTTTTTGGTATTTCAAGGTGCCAAAACACCAACTAAATGCAATAGTGAATTACGCATTACAAGGTTTATAACTGCTTTCATCAGCTATGGTGCTGTTTAGTTGAAATTTTAATTATATCTATGAATAAAAAAATATATAATACTCTATATTAAACTTTTTTATAAGGCAACCAATTTTTTAATAAAAAGTATTTAATATTGTCGAATCACAATCATTTTGATATCCAGAAGGAAGATACCGACGTAAAGTGTCCATCAACATGAAAAGCATCAGACTGTCTAACGATACCCTTTGATTTAAAAAAATATTTTTCAATTTTTCTTTGACCGGAAGACTGATTTATTCTGCTTTTTTCAAAACTTTAGGCTTGGATGGATAAATCGCGAAGAGAGATAATTGCACTGCAGACATTAGGAATGTAATTGCATTTTGAAACTGTAAAATGTAAAATCACACATGTCAATTATAACAATTGATTGTAACAATTATTTTCATATCAGATCAATAAAATTATACAATCCTGTGCTACTTACAATTATAAATTGGTTGCCAATAATTAGACCATACAGCAGCCATTGAACGAACACGATAGTTCCCATAAATATCAGCGGGAATGGCAACATAGAAGTATCCTTTGTTCTGATTATTTCACCCTGAAATGAATAATTTGTTTTAATTTCAAATATTGAATTCGTTGAAACAATGTTGAAAAATGATGTTTTAATTTATTTTAATTGAAACTAACTATATGGAGGAACGGCGAGGCAGTCAGACAGAGCATGAAGCCTGTCACGATTAGTCCATATCGGAATTCCAAATGTTCTTTATTCTCATACTCAGCATAAGTGAGAACCAAAAGAACAAGACCCGCTGCTTTTCCTAAAAATTGAATTCCTTTGCTCTACAAGCACAAGAAATTTTTTTTTTTTAATGGATACAAATATTACTTCAAGTAAGGTATTCGGTAGTAGAATAAGTAATTTACCTTGTCAGATGAAAACCTCATGTATAAAGTCATGTATACAATATTTACAGTGACACCGAAAATATTTACAATTATCATTGTAGTATCTTGTAAAATTAATGCATAACGTAGCATTAGAACAGACCTGAAAATTTTCATTTTTTTTGATTTTCAAAAAAATTTAACGTATAAATAAGCAAATATAACAACAAAAATGAAATAAAACTATTTTTCATACTTACATCCCTATGCCTCCAACAAAAGGCGATGGATCAAACCCATCTGAGGTTCTTTTTTTATAAAAATCTCTACATAGTAATCTGAAACAAAATACAATTTTTACATTCTGACAAAAATATGAATGTTTACATATACTGAATGCAATTACACCTCATGTTAGGTATTACATGAATTATTATCAACATTCTGGTTCACCTTGAATAGATTTTTATGTGAATTTGAATCCTTGCAATTAAAACTTTCGGTTAAAATCTAAAATTTAATATTTAATATCGAATTGCATGATAAAAAAAGGCAATTCTTTGAAAAGCACAACTTTTTCAATAGATATATTTTTTTGGTAAGAGATGAGTTTTAACTTGTACTATCATTGTTTATTGTTATTATCACGCATTATAAATTATTTCAAGTAGAATTTCTTATTCATTCAAATCAAACAGTTTCTCTTTTGATGTAGCAGTTAATTCAACAATATTGAGTGTAATAAAAAAAGATTATCAAGTATTTAATCAGCTGTAAATTATAGATCACTTTCATAATAAGGCATTCTATCTTCTATCTATGTGTGTAATGAGCGATATGCATTCTGTTGATGAAGTGAAACTAAAAATAAACTTTTTAGACTTAATCGACTAAAATAAAATATTATACAATAAAATTACATTTTATCGAATGCTCAATTAAGATATATAAGTTCAATTTGTGCGAACGCAAAAAATTTGATCAAGGATCAAAAAAATAAAAGTATTGAGGAAAAAAAAATTATAATTGGTGTACACTGAAAGATGTATCTATAAAATTAAATTCGATGAAAAAATATACATTTTTACATTAAAAACGTTTTTTAATTTATTTTATTATTTTCATTTTGATTTCTTTTATAGATTGTTCTCAAACGTATCATCCAAATTTTTGCATAAAAATGACAGATCATTTTCTCCAACTCCTTTGTTTATTGACGTTCGAATTAATTTGAATTGTCATCATTCTCTCTCTCAATTCAATTCAATTACAGAACTCACGTGCCAGACAGCATGTGTCCCATCGTAGAGATCATGGCACTCGTTGCAACGATATCCTTGTAATCCTCCAAACCCATCTTGATTGAAAATTGTTCGCACAAATTATAAACGTATTTGTTCCCGAATTGTTGATTTGAAATCGTTTGAAACGCAGCTCAGACAAGTGTCATATGAGCTTCTTCGAAGTCTAGCACTCGAAACTCTTCTGATAATAGCGAAACATATGAATCCCTACATTTACCGACTCACGATTCACACGGCGCACATGAGAGCCATTGCGCATAACTTATCAGAACACACAATTTCGGGCGTTTTTATTAGAACTAGTAAATTTTTGTTTGACATAAAAAGTAACAAAAAACGAAAAAATAAAAATTGTTTAAATAATGGAAAATGATTGAGTAAGCGAAAATAACTAATTAAACAATTGTACATAAAAAACGATCAATAAATAAATAAGCAATTAAAAAACCCGACTTATTAAAAAATTAAATACTAGGGTGAATGTACCAGTAACTGACCGCGTACCAATGAATGACCATTTATAAGAAAAAAATATATAATTAAAAGTGCAAATCATGCAAATGGATTGAAAATTGACCTGAAATTCCTTTATTATTTCATTAAGATATTTTAAAAATCGCGCAAAAATTTGCGTCCTCTTTAAACCTGAAAATCGGAAAAATTTAAACAGGTGTCACGAATTCGGTGTTGGCGGTGTCGTGTAAGTAGTGTTGCTGCAATAACAAAGGTATTTGAATTATCAATAAAAATTATTCGTTGGAGTTTATTAGTGCGGTTTTTTTCTAAATCGTATTATATATGTATCAAGCAACTTTTAGCATACAAAATTCATAAAAATTTCATTGTTATTTTTTAATTTGAGAGCGGTCACATATTGGTACAGAGAAAAACTCAGTTGTTCCAGTGAATGTCCAACGAGCTGCCGGAATAGACGTGTGATAAACGGGTCATTGCAAATTGATTCGTTTACAAAAATGTTCAAGCAATAAAAAAAGGTAAATGAAAAATAACCTTAAAAATCAAAACAAACAATTCTAAAATTCTAACCTCAAATATTTATTTATTATCAAAAAAAGTTCCGGTCATTCATTGGTGAGCCTTTGGCCATTCATTGGTGAAATCGGTCATTCACTGGTGTTTTCGACTGTTACAAAAATTTTTTGTAAATATTCAATGATTGGTTATTATGATTTTACGAAAAAAAAGAATCAGTCAAAAATATTACGTTTGATATAAAATATGAGTGTATTAAGGTGATACATAAGGCAAACTAGTTTTGTCTTTGTTACACTTATAGAAGCCTCGTTAATGCCATCTTTGTCACACCTATACGACTTATGCATCACCTTAAGTGACGAAAATCCTTAAACGCTCATTCACTGGTACCTTTACCCTATATTAAAGTAAAATAAATTGATATGATTATTAAATAAACAAAAACAAAAAATGACAAATGAACAAAATTAATGAATGTAATAATTAATGAAATGTTACATACTGCGTAATTTTTGTTTAAGAAAATTAAAATCCTTTATAAGTTTCTACGTTAAAACCGAATGAGTTATGTTGATAAGAAACGTTATAACATATGAACACTGCAGAAGCACGGGTGATCATTCGGAAGGGGCTATTGTAGTTTCACGGAATTTCCCGCCTGTTATCTCATTTCCAAGAATCACCAATTTGTTCTTTATGCTTTTCTGATATAATTCTTCATGAAGAAGTACGTCCAATTTTTGATATATCTATATAAATATATATATATATTTTATTTATTTTCATTGTCTACCTATAGCAAAAAATAAGTATATAAGTTGAATGATTTCGTTTTTTTTAATTTGACAAAATGGCGGTTATTTGAAAAAAAGTTCTTACCCTTTTTGTGAACATTCATAGTGGATTAAAAAATATAAAAATAATTTTCTTTTTTTATTCTAATAACTTTGTGGTACCAATGAATTTAATAATATTTTATAGTTATGACCCCACGAATTTAAAAAATGGTAATTTGGTTGAACCGTTACAGTTCTAGCCTACAAGATCTAAAGATTTTTTATTGAATTTTTATTGAATTGATAATTTAATTTTGTCAATTATTTTTCAACCTTCTCTCGATGCAGGATCACGATTGCGCACTAGTGTTTTATAAGATACGAGGTACAGAATTCTATGTGAACCTAACAAAAACTCACCCATTTTCCGTAATTGTTTCTTTTCTAATCTAAGTGATCGTGGTATAAAACTTTGCACAGCTTGGATTTGAAAACACAGACACAAAAAAGTTTTAATAAATATTACAAATATTTATTCGTGATTTATCTGAAATAGGCCGTTCTTCATCAAAACAAATGAAATTTGAAATAGGCCGTCTTGTTTTTTATCTCGAAATGTTTAGTCTATTGAAATGCTCTCTTCAATTAAAAAATCACTTTTCACATTCATTTTTGTTGACAGTAATATTTATAAATCTAATTCGGATTGCTGAAATGGATAGGGAAACGAATGTAATGTAAAGTTTAATAAACAAACTCACAAACCCACAGGGACAAAAATATACGTACAAATATATGTCGAATTTATATTTTTATTATATAAATAATATATATATTTTTTTATGAAATTTATATTTATTTTATATTAAATTTATATAAGTTATTGCCGCTTTATAATTAATTTATAAATGAGATATATGTAAAATATATACGAATATATTTTAAGTATGTAAAATATATGTAAAATATATTTTGAACTATATTTTTGTCCGTGTGGGAAATGTATTGACTAAAATTATAACAAGGGTTACAAAAAAAATTTTTTTTTAAAATGTCGGAAAAGTTTATAAATTAAAAATCGAATTTATAATCTATCTATCTACCTATTATAAAAAAAAGTTTCGCCGCTGCAGCCGCTGTTTCTAATTAGGATTCAATACTCATAAATATATATGTTATCATATACCGTTGGCTTCGTCTTGGAAAGATGAATCCGATGGTCATGATGATGGTGATGATTTAATGATGACAGTGATGAAAAATCATCATCAAAAAAAAACTTGAAATATAATGATTTTAAACAAAAGGTTATAAAGTAACAAGAGACTTACCCATAATGAGGTTGTCCACCAAATCCATAAAATTATCCATTGTTGGATTTGCAAAAAACCTAAAATAAATTAAGAAATTAATTATTTTTATTTTTTTATCATAAAATAAAAAAAAGTGTATAATAAAAATTTGTTTTTTATAGAAAAAAATGTTTATTATTACTTACCTTTTTATATTTTCGCGACAACTCGAAATGTCAGAATGACAAGAAAACGAAAAAATGATTATAACCAAATTTTTTTTTAAATTGAAATCATTAAAAAAAAATTACATTCATAGCGATTTTGTTTTTTTTGTAAACAAACTAATTTGACATTCATTTCAGTCATAACGAAATATTTAGTCGAACTGAGAGCATACGAGGACCTTTAAATTTACCTATCAAATAAAAAAAAACATTGAATTTCAATTAAAAAATATATAACGGTTTAGATTCTAGAAGCATATCCTATTAAAAGTGGTAACGCATTTTTGTGAGTATAAAACAATTTTTATTTTGAAATTAAATATAAATTCAAATAACTATTTGACATATTAATACAATTTTATTTATTTTTGAAATTAAAATTAATTTGTCTTTCTTTTCAGTTATAAATTTTTTCTTTTGGATTGGCACTTCTGGGACTACATAACGAATAATAAAATTGGGTGAATCAAATTTTAGATCTGGACCAGAAAAACTAAATTGGAATATAATTATAATATAATTATCCTATTGAAAGTGGTAAATCGTTCGTGTGAGTTTTTTTGACATTTTAATAACCCGGGACGTGTCAGTGGTGTTTTTTTATATCCAGATTGGTAAATTACGAATTTTTTGTTATTGTGGTTTTTGGAATGAATCTTTTGGTTTATCATTTGGGATAATGTCGGGATCTCTTTTTTCTTTATTTTATATTATAACGGATCCGCGGAGCGCTGGACCGATTATCGTATCGATCCAGCGATCGATGTTGCGCGGGCCAATCAAAGGCGCACGTGACCTTCGCGCGCCTTTGAAAACTGTCAACTGACAGTGCCGTTCATGCCAACGGCTCAACCACTTCGCCCTCTCGCCCTTGCGCCCCGTACCGCCCGAGAGCTCGCCCATTTAGTGCCCTGCGTTGCCCCTGTTTCCGCCCCTCACCCTCGCGTGTGCCGCCGCTGTGCACCGCGACCGACCCGGAAGTGCCACCGACGAGGACGACTGTGTCGGCGACAACAAGGCGACCCCGTCCGCGCTGACCACCGTCGAGCCATACCGTCGCTGCCGTTGCTTCTTATCTTTGGCCTAACCAGGGTGAGTTTTTGCTCAATTCTTCTCGTGCCGTCTGTCCGTCCGTGTCATCCGCGCTCGCCGGCCTAGCCCGAACCCGGTCCGGCCAAACCGAACCGCTAAGCCCGCAAACAATTGCCCCGCGCGATATTATCCGTGGTGACCGACCACCACCACGTGACAATATCTGAAATTGTGAAACGGTTTTTATTTCAAATCGCAACAACTAATTCATCGTCTGGGGACGTGTCGGGTCTCCCTTTTTCGGTTTTTTTGGTTTGGATTTACAAATCAATTAATATATTTAATTTCAAAATCAATTTAATTTCAAAACAATTAATTCATCAACTTGGAACGTGTGTAATTTTGCGTTTACAAAATCAGATGTGCTTCTGAACGATATATTAGAGGGAGACAATTTTGTGTAAGTTACAGTGTTATATCATGAATAACATTTATTGTCAATACGACTACTGAAAGATTAAAAAAATTTTTCGTTACAATTAATTGTTTTAGATCGATATGCGGATATGTCAATGAGATTATTCTGGGAAAAACCATCGGGAAAAAAGATTCGAAAGAAAAATTATATCTTTTTAAGTTTTCATTATCAAATGATGAAAATACATCCGTCTATTGCTACGGATGGAATGAAGTTGCACGCAATTTAGAACGGACCATTAAATTAAATCATATTTATTTGATT